>JAGFMF010011756.1:5901790-5975806 GCA_019455555.1 Galemys pyrenaicus | reverse complement strand
TCTGCTCCCCGCTCTCTGTGGTGAATCCTCTCACCCCCCCACACCTCTGGCCTGTACCCCAGTGCTTGTATAAATAAATAAAATCTTTAAAAAAAAAAATTTATAAAAACGCACCCCAAAAACACTTTAATGATTACTTTTATAATTGCCAACAGATAATTGTGCTACTCCTTTACCAAGATTCCAAAACAATCTGTGTCTGAGATCCTCAACCTCAGATGCATAAAAGAAATCCTCAAGTAGTTTAAAACAGTTTGGAACAGAAATTCAGTTTTAATAAGCTTTGAGGAGACCCTCTGTCTCTTTAAAAAGCTCTACAGATGTTTTTGCAAAGATGATGGACAAATAGTCACTTGGAGTAAGAGACCTGAACCTGGATAATTTTTTTAAAGTATCCACAATTGAGAACTGCTATAAATCAAAACCTATGCACCCATTACTTCCAACCTCTCAGAGCCACTGCTTTCTTCATTTCCTTCATGATCTGATTGTTCTTTTGGTTTCATGAATCTCAAATAAGAACTATGAAAAAAGAAGGACCTGTTCTCTTATGTTGTTTTAATCTGGTTCGTACCTCCACGGTGGCCACGATATTCATACATGCAAAATGCTTGTGGCCAGACATATGTAGTTATGATTTAAAGTTGAAATGTACAAACCTGAAAGGTTTAACAGGATCTAGGAGTTTGTTTTTCTTCAGTTAAAGTGAATGTCAAAGGTCTGGAGATGTATTTTGAGTATACAGTAGCAAACTCATTTCCATAGTTCATGAAATTAAGTCCAGGTAAAACGAATAAAGCTATAGTGAACAAGGCTATAGGCAGGTTTTCTTTAATATAGCAACAAAACATTTACTGAATATTTTTATACGATTGTTTTACATTTATAACTTTATTACCAGGTCAATATTCATTGTGCCCATTAACTGTATAGATGAAAGTATAAACATGTTGATTGGTTTTCTGACTTGTTACCCTATAAATATATACAAATCCAATCTGCAAAACCGGGGAGCTGAATTAGAAAACCTAATAAATTAATTTGTTACTCAACTATAGGTGGCAATAACGACAACAAAACAACCTCCAAACAAACTTTTTGTTCTTGGGCATTTTACTACCACAGATTATTTCAATTACATTTTTAAAAACTGACAATTTGATAAAAATTACTTCCTGGAAAGTTCCAATCTGTCAATGTCTAGTTTTATGCACAAGGCTTTGCCAATCAATTTGTACACAAGATTAACACAACTTTAATCTTGTTAGTCAACCTGAATAAACATTCACTTTTAACATGAAGACACTTTTACCTCTAGTTACTAGAAGAGATCTATGAATAGGACAAGATATCAAAAAATCTCACAAATGCACTTTTCAGTTTTGTGAATTGTGCATTAAATATATCTTCCACACGCTAATCTAATATTTAAAATTAATACACATACATCTAACAATGGGCTGACAACAAGTATCTACAAAGAAGTCATACAACTCAATAAAAATAAAACAAAAAACCGAATCAAAAAATGGCAAAAGAGCTAACTAGGGACTTTTCCAAAGATGACATACAGATGGTCAGGAGACACATCAAAAATGTTCATCATCACTTACTGTCAGGGAAATGCAAATCAAAACCACAATGAGATACATCTCATACCTGTAAGAATGGCCTATATTGAAACAACCAAAAATAACAAGTGCTGGTAAGGATATGGAGAAAAAGGGATTCTCTTACAATGTTGGTAGGAATGCAGACTGGTTCAGTCCCTATGGAAAAACAGCATGGCAGTTTCTCAAAAGATTAAAAATGCACCTACCACCCAACCCAGCAATTGCACTCCTGGGTATCTACCCAAAGAACACAAAAATATTAATTCGAAGAGAAAGATATACTTCCATGTTCACTGTAGCACTAATTTTTTTTACTAGCCAAGCTATGGAAAACAACCTAAGTGTCCATAAATGAACGAGTAGATCAGGAAGATGTGGTATATACCTACAATACACAACGGAACACTACTCAGCTATCAAAAAAGTTTCTCTTACCACTGGGACAACATGGATGGAACAGGAGGAGGCAATACTAAGCAAAGTAAGTCAAAAGGAGAAAGACAAACACCAAATGGTGTCACTTATATGTGGAATATAGAGAAATAAAACAAATGGTCAGATAAAGCCAAACTAAGAACTAATCCTAGAAAACTGACTATGAACTAAGGCTACCAGAGGAGGAGAGATGAGAACAAGTAAGGAGCAAAGGGACTATGGTGGTGGACTATGGCTGTTTTGGTGGTAGGTGCAGTATAATCACAACACCTGAAGGAGGAGACCCTATACTCTAAAACCCAAACAATGTAAACCAAGTTAACAATAAATAATAAAATTGATATACACATCTGTTTAACTTTGTATTATTAAATATTTATCTAAATGACTGTCTTATTACCCTTGTAGAGAATTACTAAAAAACAAGAACAAAGTCTAAAACTGTAACAAGAATAAGGAACAAAAGCCCAAGTGAAGTAAACAGCAATTTATCTTCACTTAGAGAAAAGAGCTGCTCCTGATTTGGTGCTAGAAGAGAATACTAAGACTTGAGTGTTGAGAAGTGTTCCTAATTCAGGGTTTGATATCACCTCATTCGGAGGACCACAATGACCTCTTTGTCTTGACGTTACCAAGGCAATGGTTTCTACAATTAGTGCTGAGCTTTAAACCATAGATGGAGAAGGTAACTTCATGGCATCCATAGAAACATCTAAAAATAAATTAGGGGAACACGGTGGCTGTTTGAAGAGGAAGCAATAATAACCAAAGAAAGTAATGGTGGTAACCTGAAGCCTACTCAATAGAAGGACTGTTTGCCACTTGGATTAACAACTGCTTGGCTTATTATGTTTCTAAATCTTTGAATATATAGTCTTAAGAATAAATGTCTTAAAATCTTAAATAGTCACTTCACAAAGAGACTAAAATTAGATTACTAAGGTCATCCTCTTATTAATAATCACATCATCAAGGATAAAAGATTATAAAAGTATTTTTAAACTATCTTATTTGTATTTCTGATGCAAATATTAATATAAAATTTTGAAATATATAAAACATAGTACCTGAAACTGAATTCTTGGACACTGGATCAGAGATAAATTAGTACCAATCTTCCTTACAATACTTCGAGATGAACCATATGGCTTCCCAGACCAAAGTACCTGAGTAAGGAGGAAAAACCAAAAGTTAATTATAAAACTTTCATAGAACTGTTAATATAAAGCACTGAACATATTGCCACATTAATTAGAAACCCAATGCTTTAAATGTATGACAAATAAGCTAATATACCTTAATTCAAAATTTAAAAAGTTATTAATGTAAGTAATGTTTAATATAAGATACTAAAAATAGCTACAATACTATTTAAAATAAAAATTTCTCATACTATTCTGCAAGAAATACTTTTCTGTTTTGTTTTTAGTTCTACAATTATATATATAGATATATATATATATATAAACTTTAAGAACTACAAATTACTTTTGCTATAATGGACTTTTCAAAACAAATCCAAATCAGTACAAAGTTCAGACCCTAAATTTGTACTATGCAGGGTGCTGCATTTTGCTTATTGCACAAGAGTACCTGGCTGAGTGGTAGCTAAAAGTCAGTCACATTGAATCTTCTTGCAGTGCCTGTCCCCAGGGAAAACGCACCTTTTCCTAATTTATACAAAGGTACTAAATAGGCCAGTGATGGCCAAATGGGTAAACTTTTCAGATCAAATCATAATGCTCATAAGACCTCATGCAATGCTTGAACCAAAACCAAAACCCCCAAAGCAAAAACAAAAACACAAGTATAAAGCTAAATCGTTACAAATTGTACCTTCAAACTTCTCCCCAAATAATCTTTCCCTAAAGAGAAAAACCATCCACTTGTTTTGAGTGCTATACTTGAAAGCCTTAACAGAGGTAGAGAGGTAATATGCTATTAAAAGCAATTTCAAAAGAATATAGAGAATAGTTAACTGTTATACTTATTTCGTTACACTTTAATAGTTAATTGTATTCTAAAACTAAATAAATACTACCAAATCAGCTGGCAAATATTCTGAGCAATGAACATTCTCCCCACTTTAAGGAATGGAATCACCCTAACAAAAAGAGTATGTACTAAGGAAAAAATGGCTTTAACTCATAACCCAAAGTGGACCTGCAGATCATTCTGAAAGCATGCACATGATCTAAAATGAGCATAGAAGCGTTCTTAGATTTTAGCCCAAAACCAATTTAGGAATGAGACTAAAAGTCAAAGGATATTGGGGGCCTACTTAATACCTCTCACATATGCCTCAATTTTTATATAATTCTTACCAGTATGTTCAAAGTCTCACTAATTTTTACCTGGGAATTTAAGAAAATACTGTAACTTACGTTATAACCAACAAAAATGGTAAGCCTTGCTTTGGAAATATTTATTTTAAAAGGATGATACAACTGGAAAATTGATCAGTAGAAAAATAGGATATCGTGCTTCCCTGGTGGCCTAGGGATTATGTCTCAGCATTATCACCACTACAGCCTGAGTTTGATCCCCAGCCAGGAAGCTAACCCACATATTGCGCAGCAGACCTCTCCTGCTCTCACCCACTGCTCCCCTTAGTGGTATATTTCAGTCAATCTGCCTGTACTGCTCCCTACTCTGTCTCTGGTGAATCTACTCACCCCAACCTCCACACCTCTAGCCTATATCCCAGTTCTTTTACACAAAACATAAATTTTTAAAAAAGAAAAGAAAAACAGAATATCAATATTGAAATACTGCTATTAAACAAAGAACATGAGACACAGTTTTTGATCATACACACATGATTTATAACACATTATGTACTAAGGAAAAATATCTGCCTAGAGGAAAATAGGAAACATACTTTCACAAAGCAACACAGGCAGCCTAGAAAAAAATAAGAATGTGGGTGACAAGGGGCTGAGTGCCGCACTTTGGGGCTTCCATAGCCACTGCAATGCGAGTTTGATCCCCGGCCAGGGAGGGAACACATATAGTGCAGCAAATTTCTCCTGCCTTGCCCACTGCTCCCCTCAGCAGTGTATTTCAGTCCATCTACCTGTTCTGCTCCCCATTCTGTCTCTGGTGAATCTCCCACCACCCACGCCTCTGGTCTGCACCCTAGCTCTTGTATGCATAAATAAATAAATCTAAAAAAAAGAAAAAGAATGTAGGCTGGAAACTTGTGCAAGTAATTCTAAAACAGACACTAAGCAAACTCCTTAACATTTTAATAGATCTAAAATTAATAGATTTAAAATTAAATCCATTTGGCAGTATCAATTACATCATTTAGTCATTTCTCATCTTGAATTGTCTATTTAGTCAAAAGTCAAAATTTTCCTGTGACATGCTAGTGGAATGTTACTTGTGTATCATAATATCCAAATTATATAGTCAGGAATAAATCTCCTGCCCTTTCCAGTAAGCAAAGATCTTGTCTGGAGATGAAGAGGACAAAAAGTTCAAGTTCACAAAGAAAAATTTTATAAAGGATTTGCCAAAAGTTTCTGCCAACTTTTAGCAACTTTGCTATGTATTCTGCAGGACTGTTTCAACTACTTCCCATATGCTTAATATAGGAAGAAAGAATGAATACCAGGTGCCTTCTACAAGAGAAGGTGAACAGAGATTTTACTTTTATTCATAAGGAATAAGATTATTTGGATTTCTACAAAGTTAAAATAAGTAAAAGAATAGCTTGCCTTATCCTTTCAATTATACACAGTAGATTAATATAACGTTTTCTGTCACTTGTGAATCAGACAGCACTTAGCACAATGAATTATGAAGCTAGGGGCCATGTAAATGAAAGGGTAGACTACTTAGAAAGAAGAATCATAACCTCTATTGGACTATAGAAAAAAGTAAAGGGGAAAAAAAATCAACTTCCAGGAACTCTAAAACTAGGTCTTACTTGATTTTCTCTATTCAGTAATGGGGGGAGGAGAGAGGTGGGATACTGTAAATGGCTGTGCAGAAATAATGAACAGATGGTACTGAAAATCACCATCTGTGCACTGGGAAGTTATATGACCCAAGTTCATCTCCTTACCCTAACTGGTGGCTGAACTGTGTTTTGTCAGTATACTTTAGAGAAGGGAAGACATCTTCAAAGATAAACTGTCATTATTATTTTTTCAGATGTAAGAGAGGGGGCAGGGGAAAAAAAGTCATTACTAGACAATTTGATTTCATTAAGTAAAAATTTCATTCCATTAAGATATAATTAAATAAGTTATTAAATAAAAAAAGGCTTTATTTATAAGAACTGACAATCTAATAATGAATCTGTGTATGCATGTGTTTGCATGTCTGTCTAATAATGACAGTCCACAACATTTAGCAACAATGTTTGAAAGTGCTAACAGCAAGGCGGAAGATGACAACAGGAAAACAATTTGTCCTTTTTGAATATAGTGAAATACTACTGTGGAAGTGTTGAAGTGTATGTGAGGCTAGAATCTGAAGGTGTCATCTGTTTCATCATGATGACTTAACTCAAGCTTTATGTGGTAATGTATATGTTAGAGATAGATTCAACCTATACTACTATTTGAGGCACTATTCACTCAACACTAATTTAATTCTAAGTAAATACCTTTTTTCCTCCCATGATAAACTATGTAATGTTAACACAAGGGGTTCTTCTTCTGGGATTCACTTATATTTAAAATTACAAGCAAAATTGTGTGTGTATATTTTTCTGGGAAGGAGGTCAAACCAATCAAAGTGTAAATTCTTAATTTCAAGAGAGCCAGGGAATAATAAAAACTATGTTGAGGGTGGGGAGTAGAGAGAAAGATGAAACTAACAACTCCCAAAAATCTAAGATAATACTTTGCTCATTTCTCTTCTTCCTTGTTCTAAACACCTAGTCACATTCATACTACTCCCCCAAAAGCAAAAAAGGTAAATAAGGGTATAGTTTGTAAGTATTCCTGGAAATGTATTACTAATATGAATTAGATATTTGCTATAACTTTTTTTAAACAAAATACTGATCAGTCAGAATCACATTTGCTTCATTTTATTCTTGCTTTCTCTAGTTTAAAAACATTTTTGCTCAAGAACATTAATAGAGGAGAAAGTTTGGATTGATGTGAATATACGGTTTTAAATTCACACAAATGTTGAGGCAAAATGGAGGGTAGTAAAGAAAGAACTACAGATCATGGCAGCATAGAGGCCTTGCTTTAAATAATAATAATAATAATAATAATAGAGCTGGTCAAATTATTGGTTCTCTATATTTTGTTTCCTCACCTATACAATGGGACAATACCTACTTCATGAATAAATAAACAAGCACTAAAGGTTTTTATATAATATGTTTCTAATAGATATTACTAGTTTTCTTTTATTATAGGAGGTAGGAAAAGTTTACTGAGAAGAGGAAGGATTTTGGAATTGGCATTGAGTTCTTATTACAGCTCTGACTCTTATTAGTCAGATAAGTCAGTTAAACATTGTGAACCTCAAGTTCCTCATCTGTTTAAAAAAAAAAAAAGCACCATGGCAGTGACCACACATAATATATATAAAGGCTGAACACAGTAAACCAATCAGTGGTGGCTATTAATCACCACTATAAATAATAAAATATGAAGAGTTAATCATCACCAATTGTCACAATGGCAAAAAACAAAGTACTGATGACAACTTTTGGGAGGCCTCCCTGGTGGCATAAGGGTTAATAAGTACCACACTAAGAAGCATCTGCAGTACTTCAGCAGGAATTTAATCCCTAGCCAGGGAGGTGACCCACACAGCACAGCAGACCTCTCCTGCCTTGCCCAATGCTCCCCTGAGCAGTGTACTTCAGTTAATCTGCCTGTTCTGTTCCATACTCAGTCTCTGGTGAATCCTCTCACCTCCACAGCTCTGGCTTGTACCCCAGTTCTTGTACACATAAATCTTTAAAAAAAATTAAATAACAAAATATGCAAAGGATGAAGGTTGTTTCTCTCTTGAATTAGTAAAACACAGCATCAAGTTAATTTATATTTAAAACTGACAAGAAAATAAGTATTTATTACTGAAAGGTAGCAATAGTTTCATTTTTGTTTTCTTAATTTTCAGATGCCAAAGGTAAAATATTTTTTTAAATTCCTATAAATTTAGAGATCAATTTGGCTTTCTTTTTAATACTAAAGTACAGGTTTATTATAAAAAAGGAAAGACACAAGCAAGGCAGAAAGAGTTGCCCCTTTGTTAAAAGAGATATCTATACAGACACAATCAGGAAGTCATGGG
Source organism: Galemys pyrenaicus (assembly GCA_019455555.1). NCBI lineage: Eukaryota > Metazoa > Chordata > Mammalia > Eulipotyphla > Talpidae > Galemys > Galemys pyrenaicus. The sequence continues at coordinate 5,967,485 of JAGFMF010011756.1, read as the reverse complement.
AGCAGAGCTGATGCTGTTTTACAAAGGGAAAAGTAGGTGAAAACAAACAGCTGCATGGACACAGGTGGGCAGGAGAGCTGCATTTTGCCTCAATTCGGCTTTATTAATTCATGAATAAGGCAGCATCCTGACTGTGACCCAAATCTTACAGGTAGACTATACCTTATTATTCTTAGTAAGCAGATCTAAGCAGCTCTTGGGAACTAAAGGTAGAAAATAACTACAAAGGACCCAATTGTTTTATGTGGGAAAAAACCTTGTTTTTATACTGATTTTTCATTAACAAAGTTTGTTGTATGTTACCCTCAATACATTAAAAAAAAAAAAGATCTCATTTCTATTAGTAAGAAGAGTACCCAGCTGTTAATACAACATTGAGAGCATGTTAGTGCTCTCTTACTTGGTCCATTCTCTGATGAAAGCCACTCACTTTACAGCTCAAAATGAACTAAGCTACACAAATGAGCAAACTAAACAAAATGTGTTACCTGTCTCTAATTATGGGCTTTAGCTTGTCAACACTGGTCACATTTACCTGACTGAAGGTGGGAAATGACAAGAGCAAAACCTTAAAAAACTAACTACTGAATATACTGACATTATAAACAAGCCACTGTACTGAGTGTTTTATATTCAATGTCATTTAACTCTGCATTAATAGCTGTTCTTATAATTTGGAGATGAAGACAGTAACTGGCAGAGATAAATTTCAGTCCAGATCTGTTTGACTGCAGCACCCACAATCTTTGCACTAAATTGCTTTTCTTACTAAAATTACAAAAAAAAAAAAAAAAGAAATTACAAATTGTGAAGTTTTATTTATGGGGAATCATAAGCAAAGAAAGAGAAGCTTCCCTTCTTTCTGAAAGCAAAAGAAATTCTGCTGTCAATACTGAAATGTTAATCTATCCCAACTACTCAAATGATGGTAAAAAACAAATAAGAAATGAAGTAGCTGCATTTAGTGAAGTTCAAGACATAGAAAGATCTAACCGGAAAATATAAAAATACTATTAACTTTACATACTATTCTCTTATCTATAAGCTAATAATCACAAAGTCATATTCTTATTTTTTTTAAAAAGGTAAATTTTTTGTCTTTAATTAAGAAATTTCTGAAATAACACTGGTTTATAACATTCTATGAGTTTCAGGTACATAGCATTATAATTAGACATTTGTACATACTGCATTATGTTCATCACCAAAGTCTAGCTTCCATCTATCAATTGGTTCTTTGCTTTTTGCTTCCAAAGGAAATATATTTAACTTAGGGAGATTTGAGGGGTTCAAAGATCAATTTCATTTAAGATATGAGAAGATACAAAAACAATAAAGTAAAAGCAGTACGTTAAAAAGTATACCCAGTACCCCCCTGGTGATCTAGGGGTTAAATCAGTGCTATCACCTCTATGGCTGAGTTCCATCCCTGGACTGGAAGCTAACCCACATATGGTGCCAGCAGACCTCTCCTGTCTTACCTGCTGCTCCCCTTAGTAGTGGTTATTTCAATAAATCCACCTGATTTGCTCCCCACTCTGTCTCTAGTGAATCCTCTCACCCCCTGTACCTGACCCTACTTCTATACGAAAATAAGCAAATAAAATCTTAAAAAAAAAATGTAGGGTCTCCCTGGTGGCACAAGAGTTAAATCTCAGCACTATGAAGCTATCAGTACCCACTGCAGCAAGAGTTCAATCCCTGACCAGGGAGCTAACCCACATGGCACAGCAGCCCTTTCACATCTCACCCACTGCTTTCCTCAGCAATTTCAGTCAACTGGCCTGTTCTGCTACCCACTGTGTCTCTGGTGAATCCTGTGACCCCTTCCTCCACACCTCTGGCCTACACCCTAGCTCTTGTATGCATTAATAAATCTTTCAAAAAATGTATTTTGAGCACTCACCGACTGCATGCTTACTCCAGTCTGTTGGAAAATCATCCTAATTAGGCGCTTAATCCAGTCAAGCATTTAGACGGCAAAATGGCTCCGATTTTGCATTTCAAGTACATCAGGCATACATAACAGCACATGGTCCATAAAGCACACACTGAAATTTTAAAATGAAAATAGTAAAATGAAAAATTATAGTATGCAACATGTCTCACAAAGCCTAGAGTAAAACTGTGTTTAATATACTTGAGAAAACAAAATTTGTTTGTGATAAGCTCTGAAAAAACTAACACAAGGTTTCCTCTTTTTAAGTATTTTTTTCCCCCAGTTAGTTGAAAGCAACAAAACCTACTGTGGCAAATTTAAGTAGAAAGCATATTCATGAAAGATAGTTAATGGACCCCAATCTTAGGAGAACATGACTTATAGGACATACAATCATGAAAGAATTATAGAATTGCAGCAGAACTGGGACAAGGAAGTCAGCACTGCAACTGTTATTACTGACAGAAGAGACTCTATTAGTTCCTAATTTTCTGTGACAGGCTCCTGAATTGTGGCCCACATTGACAGTTTGCTTGATCAAATCTACCTGTCTGTAGTTACAACGAGGTTGTTTTCCACCTAAAATCATTAAAGAATTTCACAAATATGGAACAGGAATTCATATATGAGGTCAAAATAATGAATCGTTTTACACTCATTGGCACAATATCTGTGTCACACACCCTTTTCCATCAATATACTGTGTATTTGATATAACTAAAATGTTAACTCATAACATAAACCACTTCATTGAATGTGTTAGTCTCCAATGTGACAAGGAGTTCACACCTCACTGTAAGCCACTGTACTTTAAGCAAAGCAGTCTTGCTCATAAAAAAGAAACAAAAAATAGCTGAACAAAAATGTATTTAGGGATATATTTAACTGCATTCTGATATAAGCTCATCTCACCATGAACCAGAAAACTAAGGGTTTGAAGTGTGCAATTCATGAACTTTACAACAGAGTCATAAGCACTGAATAATAATATAAAATTTATATATAATTATGAAAAGGTCATGATATGAAACAAATATATTTTAATGTTATTAATATCTATTATTGGTCATAAGAATGAATAATTGCTCTAAAAGTTAATGGAACTAAGAGAAACAAAGGACTAAACATAATGTCAAAGTGGAAAATGACTGGCTTAAACCTGGTCAGAAAAAAGGGATGGCTTTATGTAGGATTTAAAAACATAACTCTTTGAGAAATAATTTACCAAGAAAAGCACATATATTTTAAGGGTCCAATTTGATGAATTTCTATATATATACATAACAGAAATCACCATCTAGATCAAACCAAAACTTTCTCCAGAACCCCAAAGTAACTAGTCAGTTACTATCCATACTTTACATATCTAATCACTACTCTAACTCCTGCAACACATTATCAGTTTTGTCCGCTGTATAAGGTTAATTCATAGTTTGTAAAATCATAGTTCTTTTTCATTGCTGTACTGTATTTCATTGTAGTACTTTATGTGTCTCTTCAAGACATTAGTGAGTTTTCGCATTCATTTCTCATTCTTTGAAAGCAGTTTAATTACATTCTCTGTTAGGGTTGACTTAGGAAATGTAAATTATTCTCTATCATTCAGTTATGACTAGCTGCATCTTCTTTTCTAGTTTAAGCCATTTCTAAACAGAATTCTTTCCTTTGGCCTCATTAGCAGTAATAAGTCAATAGTTTTGACTTAAATATTCTAACCAATATAATTTTTTAAAAATTTTCAGAGATGACACATTCAACAGAGTACTATGTAAATCCATTTAGATAATAAGTTAGAACAAGTAAAACCAAAAGTAAATGAATACTAGATTAGGTATTTTTTTAAAGGTATCTTTCTTCCTGTGGGAGGGGGTAATGACAGCAGGCCTGAGAAGGATTTCTGAGGGTGCTAGTAATGTTCTATTTCTTATATAGATTTTTGGATGTGTTTGCTATGTGAAAACCTATCAAGACATATACTTATATACAATTCTTAATGTTAAGTTATGCTTTCAATAAAAGTTCTAAAAACAACAGCCTTTAACCAACTTATAGAACTTCAGGAAATTTCTCTGGCAGAAAAGTAAGTATTAATACATAAAGACATATAAAGATTTTCTGCAGTGCTTTTTATACTTAGAAAACTGGAATCAACTTTGAACGTTCATCAATAAAGCTGTTAAGTTACAGTATGAAATCTGCCACCTGTTAAAAATAAGTTACAATCTATGAAATAATTTTTTGGCTATGTCATGACACAGGAAGAATAATGTTATGTATTTCATTTTTGAAAAATGAAAACAAAAATTCTCATATTTTTACATGTAGAAAGATTTATCTCAAACCATTAAAACTGACCAGAGTAAACTGTCTTGTGTTTTTTATTATTTAAACAATGGTAAAAGCATGCTTTATTTTTCATTTACTAAACAAAATATAGAAGTGAAAGAACCAAATATCCATGAGTTCCTGAGGTGAGATACTTCAAAAAAGAAACTTGACTTTGTAAATTTCATTCCAAACTCTTCTAACATATTTTAACCATATTAAGATCTTTAATCTCTTCTCACTGCATTTTCATCTATCTGATCAGTCTCTTTCCATTTTCACTTTCTTCCATCCCATGCAGCCAAAAATCACTTAAACCACTACTTTATCAGTATTTTCAACTCCTTGCTGCTCCTGTCTTATTTATTCTACAAGTCAGAACTTAATGTGCCAATCCAGCAGCCTACATTTACTACAAATGGGTTATAGAAAAATTACTAAACCTCACATTTTGATGTTTACATAAATGTACTATCTCCAATCAACTGGGACCCACATGGCACAACAGACCTCTCTTGTCTCACCTGCTGCTTATTGATACCTAGCATTCTAGGAAATGTTTATTTTCCTACTCTTCTCCCTCTTTCACTCTCACAGAAGCTATTTCAATTACTCTACATGCTTCCCAAATCTCTCCAACCTGGGCCTCTCTGGTGGTACAGTGGGTTGAGCACAGCACTATGAAGCATCTGCAGCACAGCAGCATGAGTTCTATCCCTGGTCCCAGAGCAGACTCTCCTGCCTTGCCCACTGCTCCCCTCAGCAGTGTATTTCAATTGATCTGCCTGTTCTGCTCCCCACTCTGTCTCTGGTGAATCCTCTCACCTCCCATGACTCTGGTCTGTGCCCCAGATCTTGTATGCATAAATAAGTAAATCTTTTAAAAAAAAAAAAATCTCTCCAGCCCTCTCTCCATATCCCAGAGGATTTCCAAATATTAGGGAAGTTACTGTTACAGGGCAGGGTGAGGTGTTATGGGGCAGGGTGAGATGTTATCGGGCAGGGTGAGGGGCATCCCAGAGCCACCAAACCTGCCTGCTCTATATAGCTTTTGCCATCTGCCACATCAAAACAAAACTTTTTCAGTGCATAAGACCTTTAATGGAAAGAAACTTTAATAAATTAGTGTGCAGTAAAAAGAAAAGACAAAGAATATTCAAATCAAGCATCTGAAGTTACCATTCCCCTATGGGTAAATGCCCAGACAAACAGGGTTGCCCAAGGCTCGAAAGCCTGCCACAAGTCTAAAGCACCTCCTAGTGGGGACCCATAGGAAAGGGCCAGAAGGGGCCAGTTAAGTCTGGAATGAAAAGAGCAAAATCAAGGTAAAGGCTGCCACACCCCATGTTTCAAGAGTCTCCTTTCATGTCTCTCAAGTCCCTGGTACAAGTCCAAGGTTGAGAAGCAAGTACAGCTTCGTCACATGTCTATGCTCCATTTGCCTCCTCCAGGTCACCTCCTGGCTTTCCATCCTACTTCTTTCCTTCCTCCATTCTCCTCCCTAGCTTCTCCTCCTCCCTTCTGAGCTCCACCCATCCTTGGATCGGGTAGGGAACTGGGAACCTCCCCTTTTCCTAGGGACCACCCTGTTACATTACTGATAAGAAATCCCCCAACTTCCTGTTGTTCTGCATGTCACACAATTTACTACATCTGTATCTATTCTGAGCCCCATTCACTCCAGCCTCCATACAATGAAGTATGCAGGATCACAGCCTCTCACAGAGCTCACTTACGTCAGCCTCCTCTAGTATTACTTAAGTTCCCTCTCCTCTGCCCTATTAACTTCAATCATATGTTGTCTTTGATTTCTCCCTCTGTATTTAAACCAAAGAAATTCAAAACTGAACTCCTTAACTTGCTACCTAAATCTATGGATTCTGTGTAGCCTACCTCAGAAAATGATATGCATATAGTCAGGAGTGTTGGTCGAAGAAAGGTTAAGATGGTGGTGCCAGATTTGGAGCTGGGGATTAAGTCACATTACAAAAAAATAAAAATCAGGGGGCCTTCCTAGTGGCTTAAAGGGTTAAGGTGCAGCTCTATAAAGCTATCCACAGCCACTACAGCCACCGCAGCACGAGTTTAATCCAGCCAGAGAGGGGACCCACATGGCGCAGCAGACCTCTCTTGTCTCACCTGCTGCTCACCCACCCCCTCTGCAATGTATTTCAGTAGATTTGCCTGTTCTGCTCCTCACTCTCTCTGGTGACTCCTCTCACCCTACCTCCTGCACCTCTGGTCTATACCCCAGTTTTTGTATGCATAAATAAATATTTAAAATAAAATTTTATAAAACCTCAAGCTAGGCTAACAAAGAAAATAGTAATAAACAGAATCAGAAATTAAAGAGGATAAATTACCACAGATTCATAGACATACAAAGGCTCATAAGTGGTCATTATGAATAATTATACAGCAATAAATTCATAAACTTGAAGAAATAAACAGATTTCTAGATCTATATATTTTAACAAGACTAAAACAGGAAGAAACAGGAGAGTTAAATAAACTCATCACAAGTATGGAAATTGAGGGCCTCCATCCCTGGAGATGCAAGGGGTTAAGTATCAGCACTCTGAGACTACTGGCCACCACTTAAGCTCTAGTTCAATCCCTGGCCAGGGAGCTAACCCACATTGGTACAGCAGACCTCTCCCATCTCACCCACTGCTCCCATTTAATTTAGAAGTGTATTTCAGTCAATCCACCTGTTCTGCTCCCCACTCTGTCTCTGGGGAATCAAATTCAACTCAACAATATATCACAAGGATTATACATCATAATCAAGTGAGATTTATCTAAGGGAAGCAAGGATGGTTTAATACATGTAAACTAATAAATATAATGCATTATATCACCAAAAAAAGGACTAATAATCACTTAATATTAATAAATACAAAGAAAATACGTGAGAAAATTCAGCACCTATTTATGATAAAAACAAATGTGAACAGAGCATCCTATCTCAATATAAGAGTTATATATTACAAATCAACAGCCAATATAAAACTTAAAAGATGCAAAGCTGAAAGCTTTCCCATTATAATCAGGAACAAGACAAAGATGCCCACCGTCACCACCTTCATTTAATATAGTATTAGAGGTTTGGGACAGAGCAATCAGACAAAGGAAGTAAAGAAAATCCAAATAGGGAAAGAGTGAAATTTTCACTACTTGCAGATGATAATAACATCACATATAGAAAACCCTGAAGACTCCACCAAAAAGCTATCAGTAACAATAGATTGTGGAGCCTCCCTCATGGCACTAGGGCTTAAGTCGCAGCAGTATGAGGCTGTACACAGAATGCAGCACAAGTTTGATCCCCTGCCAGGGAGGAGACCCACATGGCGCAACAAACCTCTCCTGTTTCGCTCGCTGCTCCCTTCAACGGTGTTTTCAGTCAATCTACCTGTTCTGTTCCCCACTCTCTCTCTAATGAATCCTCTCTCCCACCCACCTCCAGACCTCTGGCCTGTACCCCAGTTCTTGTATGCATAAATAAAAAAATACACTGCTAAGGGAGCAGCGGGCAAGGCAGCAGATGTCTGATGTGACATGTGGGTCATCTCCCTGGCCGGGGATAAACTCATTCTGCAGTGTCTGTGCATGCTTAATAGTGTGGTTCTTAACTCCCTTGTGCCAATAGGGAGGCCCTCCAATAAATAAATCTTAAAAAGAAAAAAAGACAGGTGAATATGGCAAAGTGACAGGTCCCAAATTAACATACAAAGATCTATAGCACTTTCATATACAAACAAGAAACAAGAAAAAAAAAAAGAAACTAAGAAAACAATTCCATAAACAATCACTTCAGAAAGAATAAATAACCCAACTAAGTATGTAAAAGGACTTATAATGAGAACTACTAAGATATGGATGGAACTGGACTGTCACATAAGAGACAGAAAGATACCCATGGTCATGGTCATGGTCATGGGTCATGGGTCATATACCTAAAACGAATACCCTAATTAAGTAACATATAAATTTGGCACAATTCTCATCAAAATGCCAACAATATTCTTTAAATAAATTGAACAAAAAAATTGAAATGTATATTGGATCAAAAAAGGCCTTGAATAGCAAAAACACAAGAAAAAAAGAAATGGAGGTATTATGTTATCTGACTTCATATTATAAAACAACAGTATTAAAAATATGATATTGGTGAAAAAACACACATGGATCAATGGAATAGAATTGAAAGCCAAGAACTAAATCCATATACATATCAATAAATCAGTTCCAATCACAAAGGGGAAGGAGAGCCACTTCAGTAAATGGGGCTGGGAAAAATGGAAGATCACATTAAAAAAAAAAAAAAGTATTCCTACCCATTTATTAATTGGGTTGCTTGTTTTCCTATTGTTAAATTCTGTAAGTTTTTCTATATCTTGGAAATTAGTGCCTTGTCAGTTATGTAAATATGTTACAATTCACCACAGAAGCTCCCCAGAAGACCAAAGCTATATGGATAAAGATTCATTATCACTCCCTATAAGAGAAATGCAGATTAACAGGGTCTCCCTGGTGGTATAGGAATTAAAGTGTCAGTGCTATCAGGTTATAGCCAGCTACAGCAGCATGAGTTCCATCCCTGACCAGGGAGCTAAACCACATGGTACAGCAGAACTCTCCTGTCTTGCCCACTGCTCCCCTCAAAAGTGTATTTCAGTCACTGTGCCTATTCTGCTCCCCAGTCCATCTCTGGCATATCCTCTCACCACCACTCCCTCTATCCCCCATACACACACACCTCTGGTCTATGCCTCAGTTCTTCTATTCAAAATAAATAAAAGCTTTAAAAAAATAAAATTTCAGTAAGGTATGTCGTACCTGTGACAATGGCACACATTTAAAATACCCCAACAAGTACTGAAGAGGATGCACAGGAAGAATTCTATTATACTTCTGGTAGGAATTTAAACTAATAAAGACATTATGGAAAGCAATGTGAATTTACCTTAAAAAATTAAAACCAGAAATACCATATGACCCAACAATCCCACTCCTGGGCATCTATCCTAAGAATGTGCAATTATCATTCCAAAAAAGTACCCACTCTGAAATATATATTGCAACACCATTTACAATAGCTAGGACATGGAAACAACCTAAGTACCCACTGATAGAAGACTGGATCAAGAAGATGTGTAATACTATGGAATACTGTTCAGTTAAAAGGAAAGACAAAATGCTGCCATTTACAGCAAAAAGCAAAGAGATTGAAAGAATTATGTTAGCAAAGCAAATCAGAATGAGAAAAATTGGATGATCACATAGTAGATAATTCCAGAATAAAATACTTATAGGGACAAACGGACATTAACAGTGGAAATAAGATTTTTGAGGGAAGAAGGAAAAGAATCAAGAGGATATAAGGGATGGTGGGGGGTAAAAAAAAAAAATATCAAGGCATGAAAAGACATGGAAGAAAGTTAAAAGCATATTACTTAGTGTGAGAAATTAACCTGAAGTCTAAATTCTTTATGATTAAAAATTTTTTTCTTTCCAACTGCTTGTAAAGGGTAGTCTATCTTTCTATGCAGATAGTGCTCTAGTAAGCATAGTGATGTTCCTGAAAGCTCACCGGACTTTCTGTAACAAGTGTGGCAAGCATCAATCCCACAAAATGACATTATGCCCAGGGAAATTGGTATTATAACTGGAAGCAGAGTGGCTGTAGTGGGAAGACTCAGTTTTCTGGAAAATAGATTGTGATGAGGCCAACAGTAGAGCTAAGAGAATGCCACCTATTAAGAGAATGCAAGCATTTTGAACATGGAGAAGGTAAGAAAGGGCCAAGAAATCCAGTTCGAAATGCCACCTTTTATTATGAAGACAATAAAATCCCAAGGTTATGTTCACTTCGTTGATTGCAACTGGTCTTAAGGGAGGGAAATAAACTAGTGCCATCAATTAAAAAAAAAAAGTATAACACTCTCAGTTCACAGTTCACACATAGACCTAAGGTCACTGCACAGGCATCAGACCATCGTTTGCCAACCCCTTGTCTAGGACACACTAAAGTATCATCTGTGGTTTATCATTAAATGGTGTGACTAGTGTCATTCCGTTATCTAAAATATGTAATTTGTATCAAGCACATCTAATAAGTACATAAGCAGTTGGCTATTCCAGCAGTTGCTAAAGATAGCAAAGAAGTGATACAGTAATAACACATCACCAAAACTACCAAAGAAAGCAAATCTGTAGAAACTAAAATTTATCAATGCTTCAGAATATACTGCAGCACCAGACCACTCTTTTTACTTTTTTTCTCATCCCTTTCCTCATCTTCATAAATTTACCAGTTACCCACATCTATTTACTCTACACTCATCAGGTCAACTCACTAATTTTTTCGTGTCAGGTGAAGTTGTTTATGACAGTGCCAGCTCACTATATTCCTACGAAATGGCTTTGATCTATCACTTCTTTGTTCAAGTTTTTCACATGTGAGTCTAATCTCATTTCTAGATTTTTGAATCACTGCCCTACATTAGGAATCAAAGTTCTATTTAACAGATCTTCTCTATTGTCCTCTGAATAAATCCTATTGTCTTTCTAGTTTCTTGCTACTTTAACATTATTTGAATGAAGAGTGCCTTCAGATGTAGTGTGAAATTGGGAAGGTGAGTGATACAGGTAAAAGTCTTCAGTAAAAATCACCGATATATGCTAAATGCTAACACAGTGGAAAAGACCACTGACATATATATTTCTTTTTTTTTTTTAAGATTTATTTATTCATGCAAACAAGAACTTGGGTACAGACCAGAGGTATGTAGGTGGGGGGTCAGGGGGTAGTGAGAGGATTCACCAGAGACAGTGGGAAACAACAAGCAGATCAACTGAAACACTGCTGAGGGGTGCAGCAGGCGAGGCAGGAGAGGTCCAGAGGTCCGCTGCGTTACCTCAACTGCCAGCTGCAGGGATCAAACTTGTGCTGCAGTGGCTAAGGTTTGCTTCATAGTGTGTTGCTTAACCCATTGGGCAACCAAAGAGGCCCCTATGTATATATTTCTTTCCCTTTAATCACCTATTCCCAAATAATTTTTTAAAACTGTTATTTATTAAACTACATTTATATACTTTGATCATAACTTTAAATACAATTCTACTAAATTCTTTACGGTTTCAGAGAAACAAAAATCTCAGGTTAATTTCTAGGGCTTTATTTTTTCCATTATGTATTTGTAACTCAATAAATTTTCCACAGAAAGTAACATTAACTCCACAATTCTTGGGCACTGAATTACAGTTTAACGAGTAATAAGTTTGAAGACATAAGCATAAGCATCCTAAATCTCATGCTCCTACACCCGTCACATCAGTGTGACCTGAGGCAAAATGCCTCAGTATTTTTTCTCATCTGTAAAATGGACTACCAACTTCACAGAACTGTTGTAAAAATGAAGGTTGAAAACAATTTCAGTGTTTCAGATATACGAAGTTCATATACAGAAATTACCAGTACTATTATTACTGCTCAAAAGCAGTAAGGCTATTGCCAAGACTAGACTATTGGATACCCCTGTTTTCAATGTTTAAGGCCTGACCACAAGATAGTGAAACTGCAAGGTATGTGAACTGCGTACAAGCAAACTGAATTAGCACTGTCTATACATTAAAGTGTTACTTATGTTACTCAACCTTTCTATCGAGAAATTACTGGTAAAGTGTGACCACGACGTCAAAGAAACATGTAAGAGATTAAATGCATTCTGGGATTTGTCAATACTTTAAAATAAGGAGGGAGGGGCAGCAAGGCTGGCCATGCGTTGCTAATTGTTGAAAAAGGGTGATGGGTACACGAAATTCTTTATACTACCCTTCTGACCTCTGTATAGCTTCAAGATTACCATACTTTTTTTTTTTTTAAGTCCAAAGGTCTACCTTTTCCCTAAAGCTGATAAACGCTGGTTATGGTCAGGAAGACACACTGGGAAGTACTGGGAAACGAAAAAAGGCCAGCACCAACCAAGTGAGCTGGTTAAACCTCCCAGGTGACCAATAAATACGCTCCTCCCCCTGGACTTCCCCCCCCCCAACCCCCGGGGCCAGGCCCAGGTGCCCGGGCGGGGTCCCGCCCACCTCGTCCCGGGAAAAGGGGCGACACCCAAGGGAACCGTCGCAGAGGGCGGACTTCCTAGGACCGCCGCCTGGCGGCCCGCGCGCCAACTGCGGGCCCCGCGGAATGGACCGACCGGGAGTGGGGCAGGCTCGGGGCAGACGGGTGGTGGTGAGTCCCAGCCCTGAGAGCGACTCCGCAGACTTCCTCCCGCTCCGCCCGAGCTCCAGGCACACAGGGCCCTCAGCCTCCCCGGCTGCCCGAGAACGCCTTCGCCTCCCTCCCTCTGCCGAGACGCAAACACCCAACCGGCCCACGAGCCTGCCCGCCTGCCCGCAGCCCGAACCGAACTCCTTGTATTCCTGCTCCACTGTTGTTAGGGCTCTGCCGCCGCCGTGAGGCCGGGGACGCTTCCTCGACCACATGCCCACCGCTTCCCCAAGTCCCCAGCCCCCTTACCTCCGACGCCGGGCAGCAGGCGCTTTCTTCACCCACTCAGTGCTTCCAGCTTGGCTTTCCCGGCGTGTTGCTGCCAATCACCCAATCTCCGCCACGAGCCAAGTCAGACGGACCAATCAGCTGCTTCCTAAGACTGGGAGGCGGGCACTGACACTCTGGAGAGGAAAGCAACGCGATGATCTCGCTGGTCGGCGGCCGCCTTTTGCAATTAATGTGCGCATGCGCGAGCCCCACTTGGGTAGTCGTGGGGTTTCATGTGGACTTCGCTTTGTGTGATGACTACTCTGCCCTAGGCGGTACTCTTTTTGCCACGTCCTGCGCTCTCCCTCCTACCCTACCTCCCTGCCTCCTCTCCCTCTCTTCCTTTCTCTCTCCCCTCTCCCATATTAGTTCTGGGTGTGGGTGTTTGTGTGACTTGAAAGAAGCTGTTGAGTCTTAAGCGCTTGTTAAATGAGTCCTTTTATCTCATGCTGTTCACAGGGCAGATCTGCCTAGGCTGACCTCTTATCTGGGCTGTGTTTGTTCCGGTAGAGTGGAGAGTTGGGGTTATACGGTGTCTGATCCATGAAAATTGTACTTAGTCCCCGTAACTCTTTAGCCTGATTTATTTGGACACGAGCTTTGAAATAATGAATATTCTAGGACACCCCACATTTGAAACATTTCTACCATGGAAATGTAATCATTAAATTTATAGTTAACAATATATTCAGCATGGTAACAAGTGTAGGCCTCAAATTATTCATGTAGGGTAAGAAGCCAACCTATTAGTATTTCTGTATCACTTTTCAAGAGGGCATTGCTGATTGACTGTCTCTTACATTTCTTCTAGTCATCATTGATCCCAAAGGTTGGTGTATTTATTAAATAGAGGAGAAAGAATCAGAGCTCTCTCTTACTGTGTGGCCTTGAAAAAGTTCCCTAATCTTTCTGTGCCACCGGATTCCTTTCATAAATTAAAGGACTATAATGCCATTATTTAGACAGAGATTTATCCATTATTAATTATATATTATGCAATAGAAAGTTAACCAAGACAGGTTGTAAGCCAGCTTCCTGGCCGATTTAACAAAATGTCAGATTCTCATTTGTTTATATTGGTAGACTGTGAGCCTGTCTGTATTCAGTGGTAGGAAGAATGTGTTCTTCCAAATCAGAAAAGCCCATATTCAGAATATCCTTCTGCTACTTATTAGCTCTGTGGCCTTCAAGCAAGCCAGTAAGCTCAGTGGATTTCAATCCCTGACTTGACAGTGGAGAAAATAGCCACCAAAAAGGGTACCGCTGAGGGCCAATTATGTAACATTTGTAAAATACTAATGGCACTGTCTGGCTTATCACAAGGACCCAATAATAAACACGAAGTGTAACAGGGTCGTCCACAGGAAAGGGGAAAGTTCCAGAATCCAGGTTCCGCCCTAAGTGGATGGAGCTGAACAGGGATAAGAAGATTCTGCAGAGAGGACAGAAGGAAGGAAGCAGGATGGAGAGCAGCAAGGAGACCTGGAGGAGGCACGTGGAACAGAGGGACATGTGAAGAAACTGCGCTTGCTTTTTGGTCTTGGACTGGTTAGAATAGATGTGGGTGAGAGACCCATGGGGAGGTTAACAATGGCAGCTTTCATCTTGATTTTGCTCTTTTCCTCCTGGATTTGTCTGACTCTTTCTGACCCTTTTCTATGGGTCTCCACTGAAAGGTCCTTTAGACTTGTGACAGGCTTTTGGGCCTTGCTTTGGGCCAATCCTATTTGACTGGACTTTTACCCTCAAGGAGATGGGTAACTTTGGATGCTTAACTTAGTAACTATGTTCTTTGACCTTTCTGTATTGTACCCTAATTGTATTAAAGTTCCTTTCCATTAAAGGTTTTATGTTTGTCTTAATGCAGCAGATGGCAGAACCCATTCAGAGGTGGCAGGTTTGGGGGTTCTGGGGTGCTCCTCTCCCTGCCCTATAACAGAAGGACATACAGCTTGTGTGGTTGTGAGCCATGGTTAGTTGAGGACAAATGTCACTAAGTGTGTCAGCCTGTTTCTCCTTAGGTTTAAATGACAACTCCATTTGGTGAGAGAAGTTCAATGATCTGAATTTTATACCGTATATCCCTAGAAATAAAGATTCTTTCTAGTTCTGTTTTTTCTTCAGCTCTGATTGCCTGTGTATAGAAAATACAGCACACTGAAATGGACCTCAGGAAGTGCTGAGTTAGAGTTCAGGGAAACTTAGCTTGTAAAAGATCAATGGGGAGCCTACTTGGTGGTGCAGTGGGGTAAGCAAAGCACTATGAAGCAAACCGCAGTCACTGCAGCAGAGTTTGGCCCCTACCACTGGCCAGGGGGTAACCCACATGGTGCAGACTTCTGTCACCCACTGTTCCCCTCAGCAGTGTAGTTCAGTGGATCTGCCTGTTCTGCTCCCCAATTGTCTCCGGTGAATCCTGTCACTTCCGGTACCTCTAGCCTGCATCCCAGCTCTTTTATCATAAATAAATAAATCTTAAAAAAAAACAAACCATACAGCCAGCAAATGGTTGAAACTCATATTTGATCCACATGATAGCATGTAGCTGTTGTGAAAAACAAATTTGTTTTGAAGATGTGTCATTACATTCTTGTTTTTTCACAGTATAGGATTTCTTCCCTCAGGTGTGGTCACAATTGTCTCCGTCATGTAGCTTTATTGAATGAGATCCTATTAACATTGAATCAGGAAATAGGACTCAGTGGTTACTTCCCCAGCCTCCTGTGTTATTGCTTATATTTTCCTCAAACATAACTGTTTTGTGACCCTGGGTTGGTCACTCTCATACTTGCAAACCCAGTTCCCTGGAACTGCTAAATACCTGTCTAATAATCAAACACAGCTTTTTGTTGAAAATATTTTATACATTTACAAGTATGATTTTACTTAATGTAAATTTATCACATTATATATAAAACTATATTTGAACCCACCACCCCAATAAAAATAGTGTATTTTTAACTTTTGTGTAGTGGACTTTTTGTCTGCCAAATCCTGTCTTACCTCTCTCCCCACCCCTTTCTAAATATTCCCTGAATAGTTACTATCTGCTGAAAACCTAGATTGTATCTTTCTATGTATTTTCAACTTACACAATAACCTGTGTATGTACTTTTATAAACATGTAGAGGATATGATGTTAGTTTTTTAAAAATCAGATCACAGGGCCTCCCTGGTAGTGCAGTGGTTTAAGCAACGCACTATGAAGCAAACTGCAGTCACTGTAGCACGAGTTCGATCCTTTCCACTAGCCAGGGAGGGGACCTACATGGCATAGCAGACGTCTCCCACCTCATCAGCTGCTCCTTTCAGCAGTGTGTTTCAGTCAGTCTGCCTGTTCTGCTCTCCACTCTGTCTGGTGATTCCTCTCACCTCCCTGGACTCTGGCCTGTATCCCAGCTCTTGTATACATAAATAAATAAATCTTTAAAAAAAAAAACAGATCATAATATATATTATTAAATATCTTTCATCACTTAACACTCAAAATTTTTACATCTCCCTTCCCATAGCTCCAATGTTTTTTAATAGTTTTCAATATATTTTTCATAATGGCCCACAGCCTCTAGCTATACTAATTTACTTAAACATTCCAATATTAAAATGCATTCATTTGATATTGAGTTTTGCTGTTTTTTTCCAGTAAGAATAACATGGTAATAAATATCTTTGGTTTTATATCTTTGTATACTGGTTTAGATTCTTGAGAATAAGACTGCTGGGTCAAAAAATTCTGATTTTTGTAATAGATTTTGCTGGTTTGCTTTTTAAAATGCTGTAATAATTTACATTTCCATAGCAACATGAGTCCTTTTTATGACTAATCCTGCCAACATTAGCAACTTTGAGTTATTTTGATTTTTACCAGTCTGAATAGCATCAAGTGATTATTGTCACTGTTATAGTTTCATTCCCTATTAGGAGTTTAAATATCTTTCCATGTTTATTTACCATATGATTAAGTAACAATTTATGGTCTTTCCCAATTATATAAGGTTGTTTATTCTCTTCTTAAAAATTTCAATTTTTTATAATTTTTATGTTATTCTCTATCTGCCCACTGAGTTACAAATTTATCCTTAAACCTGTTGCCTTTTGATATTGTTTATCTTTTTGATATACAAAAAATTACTTTTAATAAAATATATCAATTTCTTTCTAAACTTCTAGGTTCTCAATCTTATTTAAGGTCTTTCCTACTTTTAGAAGTATGTGTAGTCTCCAAGTTTTTCTTTTTTTTTTAAGATTTATTTGTACACAAGAACTGGGGTACAGGCCAGAGGTGTGGGGGTGAGAGGATCCACCAGAGACAGAGTGGAGAATATAACGGCAAGATTAACTGAAATACACTTCTGAGGAGAGCAGCAGGCGAGGCTCCAAGGTTTTCTTAAAGGATTTTTAGTATTTTATTTTTCAGCCTTGAGTTTTTAATCCATCTGGAACTTAATTTTTGGTAAGAGATGTAATATAAGGATACAATTTTATTTTTATCCAAATGGATAGTCAGTAATTCTATTTATAATCATTTCATTCTTTAAACATTTCTATTTTGATATGTTTTTAAATATATGTACTAATGTTTGGGATCAGAGTACGTGTGCACTCAATTTTTTCTTAAAGCTGAAAGGGGTGTTGATCAAAACTTTAAGAAACTGGGCCTCCCTCGGTGGCACAAGGGGTTAAGTTGCAGCACTAAGAAGCTATCCCTAACCACTGCGCCAAGAGTTTGATCCCATGCCAGGGACCTAACCCACCTGGCACAGCAGACCTCTCTTGCCTCACAGGCTGTTCCCTTCAGCAGTGTAGTTCAGTAGATCTGCCTGTTCTGCTCACTGTCTCAGGTGAATCCTCTCACACCCCACATCTCTGGCCTGCACCCCAGCTCTTATATGCATAAATAAACCTTTTAAAAAAACTTCCAGAAACTACTGTGTTGAACAGGAGCCCCTTGAGGATAGTGATTATGTCTTTCCTTCTCTTTGAATACATTGCTAAGTGTCTCTGTCACATGTATATGTTCAAAATAGTTGTTAAATAATTGAGTGAATGAAACTGCCATTATCTGATTTATGTGTATTAAGCAACATAGCTATTGAGAAACCTGACATTCCTTCCAGCTGTATCCTGTAGCAAAATATCAAAGCTAAGAACAATGACTCATAATGGCAGGTAATATAACTTCACTGGTATCAAGTTCACACATTTTTTTAATATGGGAATATAAATTCTTAAAATTTTAAAAGACTTCCCTGTGGTGTGTAATCCACTGGTGTTTTAGAAACCGGTAATTATTTTTTGTGTGACTACATTCCCTGCTTTTTAATGGCAGTCACCTACACTCTATAATGGCAGTTTGCTGGGAAGAATTAGTTATCTCAAAATTTTAATGTCAGAAGCATGATTATATTTAATTTTAGATTAAGAACTTCTAAAAGGCAAAGACTACTAAACATATTCTTAACAATATGAAAATCATCTCAATTGCTAGTCAGGAAAATTCTAAATTTCTTTTCCCCTTCTATTACACAACTTAACCTTAGCAAAAACAGCAGCTTTATTTTCTTGGATTGTGGAGTTGTTTTTAATAACAATACTGAATGCAGACAGTATGTAATTTCATTTGCCCAAGCAAATGGGTTATATTTAAGTGGACTGTGCACTTTGAACTTCTATATTTACTTTTTTACAGCTTTCTACATTTACAGTTTCTTCTCTACTTTCTCCTCTCCCCCTTCCAGTAGTTCATTGTTACAAATGAGGGTGGTGCATCTACCACCGGACATTATACATCACCTTTTTTCTTTTTATTTGGTGTTCACACATGACTACTCCTTCTTGTGTCTTTTGAAAACAGAAACCAAACCAGACATGTTTTTACTATAGGTCAAATGATCATGCGAAAGAGACCTTTTCTACTGTCTGCTTTGCTCCCAATTTCTACTACAGTTTATTAGAAGGAAGAGATAGATCTAATAAAAGAAGGCAAAGAAATTCAAGCACAAGTAATCATTTGGCTTTTAAATTCAAAGTATTGGAGACAGTGCAGAATACAGTCCTGGCTGTTTGCTCGAATGCACACTATTTCCCCAAGAGGCCTCTCAAATTCCTTCTGCTTTTAATATAAGCTACACAGCAGAATAAAACTTGAAAAGCAGAATTCAGAAGCTGTTCGGCAATGCAGTGGATGCATTATTTTGCAGGACTTATATTTAGACACTTTATTTTTTACATTTTAAAGGGACAAGTTTATTAAGGAAAGGAGAAAAGACGCACAGATACAAGCGGGCAGAGAGAACAAGTACTTTTAAATCTATACCTAAACAAGACAAAGGTATCACTGATAGTCATAAATTAAACAAGTATTTAAAACCTTACTTTGCTAAACTAGATAGAAGACAGTATTTAAAAATTACCTTGTGACGAATTTGAGGAAATTTTCTCTGATCACTAGTTTCTGGCAAGAATAAAGGAAAACTTGTTCCTAAAATAAACTACTTTTAAAACAAGAAACTATACTTTGCGGCCTTTGCGCTGCGAGACAGTGGACACAAACGAATGAAATTCAAGAAACGGCTAACACAGCGGTTATGTTCGCAGTAAAAACTCAAAGTATTTTTTTCAAGGTTATGAATTAAGACTCACAGAAGCGAATATTATATAACTGCTTTGTTCGGACTGATGGCAATGCCAGCGTAAAGACGTTAGATTCGAATTCCTACACAGTAACGCGGAGGTTCCTCGAAATTTCCAAAAGCAGGGAACTGCGCTCGGCCACTTAACGACCGTTCACTCAGGACGACTCACGTTTCTTGGCGTAGAGCTTGCGGAATGGAGAGTCCTTTGGATCAACTCAATGTTCATGGGTTCTCATTGGATACTTCCGTTCAACATTGAGTGTATTTCTCTGGGTCACCAATAAACAGCCTAGTCTAAGAAGACCTTCGACGATTGGGTGTCTTGGCCTCGCGTTGGAACGGTAATAGCCAATAGGAGAGGAGAAACCACGGAGGTACCAGGGTCATGGGGGAGAATCCTCAGAGCCTATCCGCGCCAGCGCTCTCGCACTTTGGCTCCTTGAGTTAGTCTGGTCGTTTGCAGTCGCTGAAGCCACGGCTACGGACGGAAGGGCCAGCTTCGCGCCTCTTGGGTCTCTCTACAACTGTCGATGTGGCCCTGATGGTGCTCTGGACTCCTAAAGCTCTGGAGAGGTATGTAGGGTTCTGGGGCGGTATACAAATCTGTGGAGCTAAGAAGGCCGCGGAAAGCGGCCCCTGCACCTAATCGGTGAATCGGCCTGGGTGGGGGCGCTCCACCTGCTTTCTTGTCCGAACCTATAGTGCGTCCCCTCAGGCTCTTTAAAGCGCTCTGTTCGTCTGGGTCGCGATAAAATGTTATGTTTTGTTCACTTCCACTCCTCCTCCCGCAGTCCGATATTTACGAACCTACCGTTGTTAGTAGATGTCTGTTGGTTTTCGTGCACCGGACTTCTTACTGAAAGCAGGAGGATGATTGTGTTTGGCTTCGTTCAAGAGTGCTCATATTTATGCATTAAGAAACTTTGGTGGGGGGGGGGGAGAGTTGTACTGTGAACGACTCCTCTCTCTGCAGTGTACTGATGATGTGTTAGGGCGGTGCAGAAATATATATATACCCCAACATTTGGAACAATTGAAGTCCTCAGAGGTGAATGCCAGTGCTCTTATTATTTCTTATTTGTTTTGAGCCTGACAGCTTATCAGGATTGTCTTGAAAGGAAACTGAGGCTCAAGGAACGGAGGTATGCTTAGTTACAGTTAGTTGCTAGTAAGGGAAAGCCAGATCTGATCTCAATGCTTATGTCATTATTTAAAAACTCGTTTATGCGAATATTGACATGCTTTGTGCTCCCTGTATCTCTTTATTATGTGAGAGATCAATAATTATTTATTTGAGTTGAATGGTGTTTCTTGGTCAAAAGAAAAAATCTTTCACGCATCTGCCTAATTACGGGTGTATAATATCTGACACCTAATTCCTAGCCTCTCAGTGTGGGTCCTTGACTAGTACCACAGATAGGCCTCACTTCGAGTTTGTTAGAAATGTAGACTCTCAGGCTTCACCCAGTCTACTGAATTAGAATCTACTTTTTAACAAGGTCCCTTAGTTGCTCATGGTGCTCCTTAAAGTTTGGGAGGCATTCTTTGTCTTATAATGTTTTTTTTTCCAAGTTGAATTAAACAAAAGAGAAAATAAAAGGTATGTGGTAGGTAGTCTTGTTTTCTAATAAGAGGAGGAGAGAGGCTCCCCCACCCCTACGGTTTCCTCATTTGCTAGAGAAGGTGAGATTTTTGTTTTTAATTAAAAATTTCTGTATTCTCAATTTTAGCTTATTAGCCAAAAATTAAAACGTAGATATTTAAATAGTGACTCAAAACAAACTTGTAAGATGTCAGGTATTGTTCTTAAAAATAATAAGGCTAGAAACGAATGTTAAATACTATAGCTGACAAATAAAATGCCAGTAATCTGTTCACTGACACAAGCTATGCATAGATTCCCCACTGTCATTTCCCCCCATAATTCAGTTCATTGAGTAAGAGGTTCAAATCAGTATTTTTAGAGGAGGGAGTGTATTTGCTACTGTGTGATTCCCCCCCCCCCTTTATTACTTCATCCCAAATTTACTTACTGTCATGTTGCTCAGTAATAGTATCTTGTGGAGTTTTAAGGTTCAGGTTTTATTCAAATATTCCTAACCATGTTAAAAGGACATGCATTGTGGACTCTCATAAAATTTTAATCGCTCTTTTTAAGTAAGTCCTAAAAAGAAAAACATAAAAGCAGATAAAACTAAATGATAAATTTGGGTCCTTGACTCCAAGGATTCCTAGTTAGGTCTGTGGTTGAACATCAGAACTTGAATTTTAGTAATCCAATTTATTCTGATGTAGGCCACACAGATGTGTACTTCTTGACATTAGTGTTGTATATTTAAAAATGCACCTGGACAACAAACCTACTGTAGAAAAAAGAAAAATAATTTTTTTTAAGTTTACATTGTAGCTCTTTGGTTACCATAAATTGCTCATGTCAGTGTATTTAAAAAGCTATGCCAAATTTGGGAATAAGAGAGACTGTGATAGAATGAGTCCCAAAATACATAATTTAAAAATATTTTTTCCAGTTTATGAAGATAACAATTTTACAAAAGAATCTTGACTGTGAGGGAGGGTAGGGAGGGCAAAGATAGGGATGAGGGTAGAAGAAGCACAAGGGGCTGAGGTGATGGCGCAGGGGTGAAATGGTGGTGGGAACTCCCTGGGGAATACAAATGATATCAAATATAATTAAACAAATCTAATTAAAGAAAAAAAAAGAATCTTGACTGAAATCGATAGAATTAACAAAAAACAATAAATGTATCTAATACATGAATTGGGGTTAAATTCTAATTTTGCCTGACCTGTTCCATTTTTCTTTATACCATAATTTTCTTAAAAGACCTATAGTGACTTTGGTCCACAGGAATAGTTGGTCATTTAACAGGATTCAGGCAGTGCTCAGAGTAACTTGATATCTTCAAGAATATAAAGTAGGAAAGAAAAAATGAACTCTTAACACTGAGGAGTCCTTTCCTGAAATTGTACTTATAAACCTATCTAATTTAGGGGGAAAACTTGCCTTTCTTGGCTTCACTTAAGTGTGGTAAGAAATGGTTGTACTTAACTATAGCTTCTGCCTGTTTGTTTTTCTAGGATCTTTGATGCGTTGTATTCCCAGCCTTTTCCTAGGCACATCCTGATTGAACTCATCTCCTTTATCAGTGAGCTTTGAAGATAGTAAGTTTTAAATATTTTGACTTTCATTCATCTCAAAGCAATGGAGAAGACTAGAATAATTCACATTGAATAGTTAATATGAAGCTCCTTAAATGAGAATGGAACTTTCCGTTTTGTAAATGGACCATCATGTAGAACATTTTTATTTGTGACTTGGTTATTGGGCCTTTGTACCAATAACTGATTCTGCAGATTCCATTTGGGATAGGATTTGAGTTAGTGAAATCACATTAATGTCATGGGTTAGCTGATTTGCAAACAGAAATATTCAGGATGGTGATAATGGAGATACACACACATGCACAGATGTACACAATCACTACTATTACTGCTATTACCTTTATCTCCTGGAATGAATGAATCTTCAATTGCTTTTTGATTGATTATAATTTTATTGCCATCTCCCCTTCCCCAGTAGGATTTGCTGTTGAAATTAGTATTACTAATTTGTGGATAGTTATTTATACAGCTTTATATTCTCCTTAATAATAATTTTCTGTGTAACTTGATTAATTGTAGTATTTAAACTTGTTTCTTATATGAAGATTATTTTTAGTGTTTTGTTCCTTTGGCTTTTGTATATTGAGTATGTCCCTTTTTCTGTTACGAGAAAAACATACGCTGAAATTAAAGTGACTGTATGGGAAGTAAAAAGACTGATGACCATTTTGGAAGAGAGTAAGATTTTAGCCTAGTTCTATACTACCGAGTTTTTGTCACCAGAAAAAATTATTTAACTTCTCTGTGACTGTTTCCTTAGCTCTGAAATGAATTACCTCAAATTTTGATTTCATTCTTCTCAGTTGACCTCAGAGATGGAGTCATTTCAGTTTCAATGATCTCCCAAACCTCACTGACCTGAGACATAAGGCGACATACCCCTTCTTGACTTCTTTGTTCACAACCTTCTTTGGTTCCTCCTTTTTCCTAGGGGATTTCATCTTTTCTTGACCCAGTATACTGGATTTCGTTTAAAGATGAAAAAGGAAAAAGCTGTTAACAAACCACTTTGTCCTGAAGCACTTGTCATAGATTCTAGAAATGTTCTAGACAGGAAGAAAAGCACTGGTACTGTTGCTGTTGGAGAAATATAGCAAAGGTTACAAAGGTTAAACTGTGAAGAGCTTGTTTGCTGTGACTTTAATATTAAAATATGTGTTGCCAAGACGGAATATGGAAGATGACATGTTCTTTAAACTGTACACACATGAATAACTTGATTTTTTTTTAGTCAATTTCTTATTTTCATTTTTATTTTCTCAAACAGCGGAATTGCCAGTTAAGTTATTGTGTGATTTAGACTGATTTGTTTCTTTTTAAAGGTGTTGTAATCTTCATTATTTGACAAATGACATGATTACCTCAGCAGTCTAGAACTAATTTTGCAAACAATTTCTACAGAATTTAAGAAGATTTTGTTCATGTGTATGGCATAGAAGATGAATTCTTCCACCACCACCATGAATGAAGAACCTGATGCTCTATCAGTAGTTAACCAGCTACGGGATCTAGCAGCAGATCCGTTAAATAGAAGAGCCATTGTCCAGGATCAGGGATGTCTGCCTGGCCTTATTTTATTTATGGACCATCCCAATCCCCCTGTTGTCCACTCGGCTTTACTTGTAAGTTACCTTCAGTAACTTCATTCTCAGTGTTATAATCTAGCAATTCAGCAGAGTTTGAAAAAGTGTTAAGATGACATAGTAAAAAATTTAAGTGCTTATATATGTATATGCATGTATGTGCAAACATGCATATTTAGTCTTTTTACAAAAATGGTAGCACACCACATTGTTTTTACTCTGACACAAATAATAGTATACTGTATGTAGGACTGTTCTGCAACTCCTTTTTTTTCCACTTAACAAGAAATCTTAATTTATATGACATTAGTACAGCTAAACAATCAAATTTAAAAGATACTGATTTTGTGACAGTGTTATCAGGATAGAAATCATACTCCATACAACTCACCTATTTAAAGTAGTCAGTTCAGTGTTTTTTCACAGCTATTCAGCCATCATTACAGTCCATTTTAGAAACTCTACCCTTTACCTTTTGCTCACAAGCCCCACCACTGTCCTTCGTAAGCAGCTACCATGTTCTGTCTCTGTATTTGTCTATTGTGGCAAAAATGTCTAATAGCTTTTACTTAAATATAAAATAGTTTTCTTTATGGCTGGTTTCATTGAACTTTGTTCTTTCACTGAACAAAATATTTTCAAGTTTCATTCATGTTGTAGCATGTATCAGTACTTCATTCCTTGTTATGACTGAATACAATTCTATTGTATGGATATGCCATATTCTGTTTATCTGTTCATCAGTAAACGGGGTATGGCATTTGTTTTAATATAAGATAAATGGAAAGATAAGGAAAGGATAGGAAAAAAGAAAAATACACAGAATCATAGTTAATACTGCAGAAGGAAGTATCATGTTATGCGAAATATGGGAACTAGAGAGATGTTAAAGCATAACACAGGGAAACTAGGCAAATCCAACGGGATGATTTCTAAAGGAAAAACAATATGGTTCCTTGAAAAATAAATGATGTTAAAAAGAATAGCAACTTGGGTAGAGCAATAACTCATAAGTTAAGAGAGATTTAAGGAACTTATCAGTCAAGTGTAATATATATATATCTGAATTGGATCCTGATTTGAATAAATCAACCATAAACACATTTTTAAGGTAGCTTAAAATGGATATGGATTAGATAATAGATTATATTAAAAACACTTTATTACTTTTATAGACTTGTTATAGTATTATGAAGTTAATTTAAAAAAGGGTCTAGCCTTTTAGGGATGTACTAAATATTTACAAATGAAGTTAACTTGTTCTCTGAGGTTTGCTATACTGTATTCTGTACATGTTTGTTTAAAAGATAAACAAAAAAAACAGGGCTGGGGAGGTAGGTAATACAAGATTGCTAAATGTTTGGTAGTTGTGAAAGCTGGATGATGGTAATGGTAATTTTTTCCACTTTAGTGTCTTCTAAAATTTTAATTTTAAAAAAGCTTTAAAAATTAATAGAAAGTTTGAACTCACTGTTCTTATGAAACCATGATAAATTCCCTTTTAGTCTAATTTCTCAAATTTGTAAAGAAAAATAATATGCTTTTCCTTTTAGAAAATTAAGCTATATAGTATAGCTTTCTTTTTTTACTTTCACAAAATAAAGTTTGACAATGATAACAGATAGGAATAAACAGTAGTAGCAAATGGAAAATTTGCAGAATCCTTGCTTTGGTCCTATTTCTGTAATAATTGAGTGAGAAGAGAATTGAAGATTTGCAATAAGGGTGAAAAGAGGGACTGTTGGTCTGATGTGGATGAGGGGTTGAAGGAAGCTTTTTTTATAGACTAGATTTGAACTTGCTTACATTTAGAAGGTACAGGGAGTTGCTGAAGTTGGAAAGGTTTAAAGAGAAAGCTCTTCATTAATCAGAAAATGAGAAAGGTCACTCACTAATGGTGGTGGTTCAGCATTGTGAGGCCTTCATTAGTTTGGTGACAATTGTTGAAATGCTTATGGCTATGAAACTTTCTTCTCTCATGCCTACTCTAGGCCCTGAGAGCAAATAGATTTGCGAGGGTTGATTCTTGGCCTGGTAAGTAGGACCAAATGACTATGCAAGGTGTTTAGGATTTTGGCAAGAGAGTGGTTGAGATAATAATAGACTGTAGATACTAGGCTGAATAGGAAGGGAAGTCAACTCCATGGGAAGACAGAACTAATGTGAACTTGGAGGGGTCTGTAGTGGAATCAGTGGGTGAAAAGTCTCAGTGAAGTTAAACAGTTGTGGTGTTTATAATACCACCCTCCAACCATCTATAACTTCATTTTATGTTTGCTGTTGACGTATTAGTGATACCTTTTTGCTTGTATTTTAATTTTTTAGTGGCTGGTCTAGATTTATCAGTATGCATTGTTAACTTATCATAGTCTGCTTTTATATCAATAGTACACTGCATGTATAGTATAAAAATCATACAATAGTATATTTACTTTCTCCCATCCTTTGTGTTATTTTTTTGTTGTATATTTTATTTGTGTTCAGTGTTGAAAAATCTATAGTATTTATTTCTGCATAAAATTATTTAATAATTATTAATTTAAATAATCTCTTAAGGAGATTAACACTTAAAAGTCAAAGTTATATTCATCCTAACTTTCACCATTATTGGTATTCATTCTTTACTATGACTTCAGATTTCTGTTGGTACCTTTTTTTTGTCTTCCTAAAGAAATAACATTTTTTTGTAATGCAGGTTTACTGATTCCCTTTTTTCTTAGTGTTTCATCTGCTTGGTTTATATGATTTGTAATAGGTCTGTTGTATTTCTTTGTTCCTTTCTATTAGGTGGTTTTTATTCTGACTTCTTTCGAGACATTATCACTGGTTTTCAACAAGTGATTTTGATATGTTTGATCTGGATGGTTTTGTGTTTTGCTCTTTGTTATTTTACTTGGGACTTGTTAGGCTTCTTGCATCTGGGCTTATAGTCATCAAATATCTGGTTTTTTTCCCATTAAACTTGGGAAATTGTTGTTATAGTCATTGTTTTCTCAGAAGTTGTCTGTCCTCTCACTCCTCTCCTGGGTCTCTGATTACATATTACATATATGTTATGTATCAGTCCTACAAGTCACTGTTGTACTGCTCTTTTTTTTTTAAGTTCCCAAGTTTGCCTGATTTTTTTTAATCTGCTATTTATGTGTTACATTTAGGTCGTTTAATATCATTGTTTTCTTCCCTGACTATGCATTCTTTCGTACTCTTTTAAGAGCTTATTTATAATAGCTGTTTTAATACCCTTATTTTATAGTTTCACAATCTCTCATGGTCTTCTTTATTGCCTTTAGGCTTTGTAGTGTGGGTTTAACAGCTCATATTTTGTGATACTATTGAGAAGATGCTCCTCTGAGGATTCTGTTACTCCTCAGGCATTTTCACCTCTGGCTGGTGGTGTCACAGACTTTTCCCAGCCTAGTGAAGCTCCAGGAATTGTTTTCCATACTTACTGGTGGTTTAATTACTTAGCTCTGTGGTCTTTTACCCCAGACTTGTATAAATTGGTATTCAACCAAAGATTCTTGGGAACTTGTGAATCTGTGGTACTCTTTGGCTATGCAGATTTCTCCTATGTTTGTTTTACAAATTTTAACAGGTTAGGGTGTTTTCTGATACCAGTCAATGCTTAAATCCTCTGTGGACACTGGCTAAGTATCCAGCAGTTAATTCTGACTCTAATTACATTACATCAAAGTCCCTCAATTTAAGGCTCATTTCTACAAGACTATCTTAACTTCAGATGTCAGTTGTGAGATTAGATCACCTACACTTTTGACTGCCCAGGCATAAATTGGGTTTTCTTGACCCCCTCCTCAGGTTCAGTAATTTGCTAGAATTGCTGAAAGGCGCTTTACCTGTATTTATCCCTTTTTTATAAAGGATACATGCGAACTGGAATTTTGGATGGGGTAGTCCATAGAGTCCTCTGAAAATCAGTAGCAAAATCTTCACTGAATGATGAGGCCAGAGGTATGTAGATGATAGCAATATGCAGGTATTCAGGGGACATGAAATTGCTAAAGAAGCAGCATACAAGGGAAATACTTGCAAAAAGTCCTGAACTAAATCTCCTTCTAAAGTTTTCTAGATCTTAATCTCTAGTCCTTTCCCCTCTCTCTAGAGGTCATTGGACAAGACTGAAAGTACATACCTTCTAATCACTTGATCTTTCTTGTGATCAGCCCCATTCTAAGGCAGTCTAACCTAAGTCTCTTATGTAAAATAAACTGGTGTGATCTAAAAGGGTTTCTTAATGAGAGTTAAACACATTTTTGTTATTCATATTCTGTCACTCAAAAAGTTTCAAGGATTTTAGGCGCTCTGTGCCAGGAAGCTGTAGGCAAAGACCAGGTATTTATTATATGCAGTACTCCGATCTCCCCAATTCTGATCTCTACGTCCGTAACACCACTGAACTGCATTTGGGTTTGGAAAGCTATAAGATGGGACAGCTGTATGCAACCCACCTCATCATTTCTCCTCTCTCAGGGATTGCTGACTCTGTTCCAGTTTCTAAACTAGCACTTAATACATATTGAGCTGTTTATAATTTTTTAGTGGAGGAAGGGCAGTTTCCATGGTAGTTGATTCTTTATGATTGAAGTAGAGGTAGTAGCAGTAGCTTTAGAAAGGAGAAGAGCGAATGTAGTCAGAGAGAGGTCATAGAATTTGTGATTTCATAGTTGGAACCATTTTTGGTAATGAGCAGGCACTGTGGAATGGAGTTTAAAGGACTATTAGGAAATGCAAAGGTCAGTGGAGTGAGGTGGCAGAATTTTGGATGGGGTAGTCCATATTGTCCACTGAAAATCAGGTAGCAAATGATGAGGAAGATTAGGAGGTATGTAGACGATAGCAATATGTAGGTGTACAGGGGACATGAAATCTCTAAAGAAGCAGCATGTATAAGGGAAATACTTGCAAAGCTGTAAATAGAAAAGCATCCTAAGAAAGTTGGTTTAACTTATAAAATAGACATTTGTGAGTCTATCTTTTGTTATCAAAATGTCTCAGTAAGAAAAGATATTTAAAAGTGCAGTGTAAAACTAGAATCTTTTCATTCCACAAAGGTGCTGTATGCTTTGTCTTTCTTGGCAATTTAATAGGTAAAAGGTATCTAGGGAAATGATGGCTATTGAGACTACTCCCTAAAATTAATGAATGGAATATTGTTCTTTGTATCCTTGTCAAGATGAAGTGAAAATAAACCAGAACCACCTAATTTTGACCTTGGCAGAGGACCTTTCATTTCAAAGAGCAGATTTAGCTATTGCAGCTGAGAGGATCTTTTCTCCCCCAGGGAACTGCTCTGATTACCACATATAAAGAAGTTTCTAAACATTTCAGAACCTGTTTGTAAAGCAAAAATTTATTTCTCTCTCTTTTTCTTCTTGCAGTATATTAGTAGTATGTGTAATGTTGAATAGTCTGGACATGTGAATTAACCTATCACTGTTTCTGCTGTAGGCGCTTCGATACTTGGCGGAATGCCGTGCTAACAGAGAAAAGATGAAAGGAGAGCTGGGTATGATGTTAAGCTTGCAAAATGTTATACAGAAGTAAGTACAATAGACAGTGTCTACTAAAGGTGAAAATGGATCTTCTTGTTAAATGTATAATGATTGTTAATACATAATTTAACTGAAATTTTAATAAAAAGGCATACTTTTAAAGATTATATATCCAAAAATATTCTTATTATTGAATATTGATATTAAAATAATCATGAAAATTTCTAGATGTTGTTAGAGGACATTGTTATTTGAAGATCTGCTATATAGTACGGAATTCTTATGTTCTTTCCAGTGTTGTTCAAAAGAACCTCCCCAAGTCTCTATTTATACTCCAGGCATCATTGACTGGGTGACAAGTTTTGGGTGTGTCTTGACTGATGACCTGAATTAGCAAAGAGGGTCATCAGCTTAATGCCCAGGTTCCCATGGCGGTTCTATCTAAGCTACATGCTAGTTTGTTTTTAAACATACCTTTATCCATTCAAGCCTCCTAAACTTGCCTGTTGGGCAAGGAATGGGGACTTGGTTTCATAAATTTAGTAATGATATTACTATGACAGAGGTGTCTGGTTTTACTCCTTTGGTGGACCTTGCTGATTTCCTTGAAGGCTAGAAAACAAAGATTAGTGTTTTGACATTTCCATTGTTTGGAAGTAAAATGTCAGTACTTTCTTTTTTTTAAGATTCACTTATTTATGCATCCAAGAGTGGCGTGTAGGCCAGAAGTGGGGGGGTGGTGAGAGGATTCCCCAGAGACAGAGTGGGGGAGCAGACCAGGCAGATTAACTGAAGTGCACTGCTGAGGGGAGCAGCAAGTGAGAGAGGAGAGGACTGCTGTACCATGTTTTTCACCTCCTTGGTGGGTGATTGACTTGTGCTGCAATGGCTGCAGACAGCTTCATTGTGCTGTGACTTAACCTGTTGCACCACCAGGGAGACCAAAATGTCATTGCTTTCTGAGGCTTTATTTAATATTGATATATTCAAATAAAGTATTTTAGAACAACATGATGATCCTCCAGTAGAACAATGTTAGCTCCTCCAGTAGTAAAACAAGTATGCATTCACTGCCTATTACAATTTGGTCCTCTCAAAAATGAGATCTGATTTAATGATTTTTATAGACATATCTTGGTTCCTTTGGCTGCTAGAGATGTCACATTTGAAGTTTACCTTTCAGGCTTTTTTTTTTTTTTTTAAGATTATTTATACATACAAGAACTGGGGTACAGGCCAGAGACATGGGTAGGTGAGAGGATTCACCAGAGACAGTGGAGAGCAGAACAGGCAGATTGACTGAAATATACTGCTAAGGAGAGTAGCAGGCAAGACAGGGGAGGTCTGCTATGCCATGTGGGTTAGCTCCCTGGCTGGGGGTGGAACTTGTGCTGCAGTGGCTGCGAATGCTTCCTAATGTAGTGCTTAACCTCTTGCGCCACCAGGGAGGCCCCACCTTTCAGACTTTTAAGTCACCTCTGTTTACTAAAGTAACCACCTTAAATAGATGTCAAATATATATAAAGAAAGAAAGAAAAAAAATAACCACCTTAGAAGTTTATCACTGTATTTGAATTATATCATGAAGTTAATAAAACTGTGTTTTGGCTTGTAAACATCAAACCTGAATTATTAGAGCCAGGTTTTGTTTGCGCATATTTAACATTGTGTTGCGAACTGTCTCATGATTTAGACATGATTTTGTCTCTTTATGAAATTACTCTAGCATTTTTATTATCTCTTCATCCAGTTGTTTCTTTGGGGTAACAATTAAACATTCTTAAAAAGTTCTCGTGTAGAGCAAGGTGAGTTTTATATATGATGCATATAGCTCATCTAACACTGGAGACAATATTTTGCATTTTGACATCTCTATTACTAGATGACTGAATACCACTGTTCTAACTTAACTAGCTTATGAACTCATTGGCCTCCTTTTCTAATATAGATAACTTGATAAGCCATGGCACAGACTAGCTATGTTACCCATCCTAATTGTTTTCTGTGATGTGTCTATCTGTGGTATCCAACCAGTTAGGATGGCATTCCAATCACTCTGTGTTTAAGAGTACTGAGAGGGTAGATTTTGCTGTGTTATTGTGGAACTCTAATTTCAAAAGTATTGGATGGATACTCCCAAACCCTAAAAAGATTCACAGAGCAAGAAAATCTTTTGTGGAGGATGCTACCTTATTGACTGAAAAGAGGCCCTTCAACTGGCAGTGATAAAAGAGGAGAACAGAAAGCAGAAGTAGGTAGGGAAAGCAGAGGTTACTCTTCATGTGGGAAACATAGAAAATTTACAAAATTGGGAAAAATCTGCAGGCCAAAATTTTTACTTTTAAAACAACATGTTTGTTTGGCTACAAAATTTTGCTGAGGTTTTAATACTTATTACTTGTGTTTAAGTCAAATTGGTACTTCAAAAATCCACTACTGAATTGACTTCAAAGTGGCTGTAACTTTCATTTCTTTAATTATGAAGAGAATTTTAAGTTCTCTGTCACTCAGAGTAAGTCTGACAATATATTCTAATTTTAGTCTTTTCCATAAATAAAATCTTGTCATTAAAGGTTAGAACCTTTTTATATTTTGTTTTTAGTCCTAGATCCCTTTATGAAGAGAATTTTCAAAATGTCAGCTCAGGAGAATATTTCAGTACAGTTTAAGACATTTTATGAATTTTTTTCAGGATTAAGAATTTTGATATAAGATGCATTTTATAAATGGGCTTGTGAATATCTAGCATGCAATATACTATAAATAAAAACCACTTTAATAAAACATGGCAACACAACTTTAAAATGTCTCATTGCATCTGGAGAGACTCCTAAAATTCTAGATTTTGAAACAGTTCTATAATATATGGTGCTCATTTCTTCTTACTAAAAGCTTGGATGAAATTGTTTCCTTTTTTTTTTTTTTTTTCTGTGTTTTTTTTTTTAAATACTTGCTTTCAGGCAAAAGACTGAAAAGCAAATTTATTTTTCAATGTCATTTTAAAATTTATTAAAAATACACAGTGTGTAGTTTACGTATTAAAAAAATTGAAATGTAGGGTCTCTGGTGGCTCAGTGGGTTAAGCACTGTGAAGCATCCACAGCCACTGCAGCATGAGTTCGATTCCAGGGAGGTGACCCACCTGGTTCAGCAGACCTCCTTCCTTGCCTGCTGCTCTCCCTCAGCAGTATATTTCAGTCAGTCTGCCTGTTCTGTTCCCCACTCTGTCTCTGGTGAATCCTCTCACACCACACACCTCTGTCCTGTGCCCCAGTTCTTGTATGCATAAATAAATAAATCTTTTTTAAAAATTCTAATATAAAAAAGAAACTCCATAAGTATTTTGATATATTTTTAACTTTAGATTGAAATGAGATCAGGCTTAGAGAAAAGTTGTAAAAACAGTTTACTATACCCAGATATGCTACCTTGATTCCCCAGATTTTAATGTTTTATCAGATTTGCCATTCTCTAATATTATTTGGTATACATGTATTCATAACATACATGTTGAACTGAATCCATTTGTATTTATTGATGTAACTGGTATATTTATTTCCTCTTAACTCATTTATATTGTGGTTACCATATATGTTTGTTTTGAAAATTTCTTCAGACACTTATATAGAAAATTTAACTTTCTAAGTGATTGTCTTTACATTTCTACTGTTAAAAAATGTTCAGAATTAATTGCCTATTAAACTTCCACTATTTCATTTGTTAGTTTTTAATGATATCTTTTGACTCTAACTTTCTATTTGTTTTAGAGCCATTAAACTTTTTCTGCCTTTCTCTTCTCCCTTTTTCTAAGTTGCTTTATTTCTCTTTTGTCAGGACATTTATATATTCTATTCTCTTTCCACTTTTGATGTATAGTTAAATATATAAAATGCTCATCAGGGCCTCCCTGGTGATACAAGTGGTTGAGCGCCGCTCTTTGGGCTTTTCGCAGCCTCTGCAGCTCGAGTTGATCCCCAGCCAAGGAAGGGACCCACATGGCACAATAGACCTTTCAGGCCTGGTCCACTGTTGCCCTCAGCAGTGTGTTTCAGTCAGTCTGCCTGTTCTGCTCCCCTCTCTGTCTCTGGTGAATCCTCTCACCCCACCCCATGACTCTGGCCTGTACCCCCAGCTCTTGTATGTATAAATAAATAAAATGTTTTAAAAATAAATAAATAAATAAAATGCTCATCAGTAGTCCTTTAGCTAAGTTTTCCCAGTCATTTCTGTTTAAGCTCACCCTTTAGTAGATTGTTTAAGAATGGCTTGAATATTCCTTGAGTTCTTACCATATTTAAGTCTTTTTCTGTAGCTTTGTGTTTGAAGGACAGCTGAATTGGTTTTGTAGTTCTTCCTGGATTTGTGGTTCATCTTTTTTTTTTAGATTATTGAAAATACTGCTGTTTTTGCCTTGATATTTATAGTTTTTGAGAAGTCTGTGCCAACTGGACAAGAGTAGTGGTTTATTTACTATACTAAGAGCACTCTTCCATATAGCCATTTTCCTGCAGTATCATTTTTAATGACTACAGTTATGTTCCACATCCTTTGTGGTTTTTTTCAGTGTCTTTTTTGGTGATTAACACAGAGGTCAACACATTTATTTTTTTCCTGTGAAAAGCCAATAGTACATATTTTAGGCTTTGTGAGGTGAACACACAGCCTCTTCTCTGTTGAAACTAGTCAATTTTACCCAAATACAACTAGGATTGTATTTGCTTTAAACGATGAGTGATGGTTTTCTGGGTTACATACATAAATGTTACATTTATTCCATTTATTATTAAATCACTAGGGCAGGTTTGTCTGAGATATAAGCCATGAAGCTCTAAGGAATCCATTAGACATAACAGATTATTAACAAATGTACCATATAATTCTAGATTTTTTTTCTGCTTCAAATTTTTTCTAATTTCAGAAAGTTATGTTGGACAGTACTTTTAAACTTTGCCTAACTACATGAAATGTTATTTCAGTATTATGGACTTTTATTTCCTTGATTATTTTCTTAAGTTACAGTGGAAGAAGTTATAGATCAAAAATTAAGAGATATATTTATGTCTCTTTATAACTGCTAATTTTTTTTTAAGTGGGACTGGCTTGACTATTACAAGCAGCTTCCATTTTATTGGAGTTTTTCAAACATTGGATAGAATTGCTAGATGGAATATCCTTTCCAATTCTAAAGAACTAAAAAAAAAAAAATTCAACCATGTCTGTTCCTTGAGATTGATGTAAAGTAAATGATTAGGGACATAAACTCACTAAAAGTTGACTGGGAAAATCTCTTGCATTTTTCCTGTGAAACAGTCTCTGACTTTGTCTGAAAAGGGTTACTAGCCCCTTTTTGTTTCTATAGAATAGGAAAATAATTTAATGCATAGTCTTTACTATTTTATGTCACTTGTTTCATCAGGAAACAATAAATTAAAAAGTTTTGAGTTAGTGTTAATGTGTTTTAAAAATTGTATAAGGTTATTAGTTTAATCTATTATGTCTTATTGATTCGTTCTGTTTTCCTTTCCTGCAAACACCTAAAAATAGTATTGATAGTGATAAGGGATGATAAACACATTCTCGTTTTTTTAACTTTTAAGTTTGTGAGTGCCAGTAACTAGTGTATCCTCATACTCTACACCTTGTGGTTGGCTAGTATTTAAAGTAACACAGAACTGCAATGACCTTTTCAATAAACTTTGAACAGTTCTCAGGAAATGCTGAGACATCACCTTAAAAAAGTCTTCTGCAATACAGAGCCAAAATCATTCAATGCAATTTATCTCTGTGCTCAGCAGTGATCCAGAAAGGCACCTGGTATAGTAAACTGAGCTCATAAAAACTATCAGATTAGTACCCCTGGAATTGAAGATTTGTGTAACTAAACGTATAGTCCAAAACTAAAATAATATCTATTAATTCAGTTAATAGAGTGCAGAAATTTTCATTAGTTTCTGTAGAAGACACAGAATCCCTGTTCTTGAAAAAGAAACAATAGGAAATTAAGATCAGTAGAAAAAGTAAATGTAGGGCCTCCTTGGTAGCAAAAGGGTTATGTACTGCACTATGAAACATCCACAGCCACTGCAGCATAAGTTCGATCCCCAGCCAGGGAGGTGACCCACGTGACTCAGCAGACCTGTCCTGCCTTGCCTGCTGCTCCTCCCAGCAGTGTATTTCAGTCATTCTGCCTGTTCTATTACCCACTCTGTCTCTGGTGAATCCTCTCACGCCCCCCCTCCCCCCCATCACCCTCTGGCCTGTGCCCCAGTTCTTGTATGCATAAATAAATACTTTTTTTTTTAAAGAGAAAAAAGTAAATGTGCTTTGAAAGTAGAGAAGGAAAGTGGATTGTTGCAGGGGAGGAATCTTAATAAAGATGACAATTTAAACCTTCAAGAAGAATAGGAACTTGAGAGCATACAGGTGAAGTTCTAGGTAAAGTTTTTCAGATTATAGGAAAGGCATTTATAAAAGGAGAAGATGAGTTGATGATGGTAGAAATGAATGGGAACATAATTGAAAGGTCTTGAATGTATGTTAAAGGATTTAGACTTACTTGAGTAGGTTAAATAAGGATTATTTTCTTACATGTTTGTACTTACAATTTATTCAATTAATAAAAACCATTAGATCTCTGCTATCCAGTAACTTGCGGCATGTTACTCTTTGATTTTAATTAAAAGTAAATAAAATTCATTTTTTAAATATTCAAGTGCTTAGTAGCTACATGTGGCTAGTAGTGCAGGAATTTCTATCAACATAGAAAGTTCTGTTGGAGATCATCGCACTAGTTGTTTATGTGAGGAACTTCAGTAAGATTTAAACATTTTAGGAATAAAGCTTCTGTTTGAGCTCTGGTTTTATGATATATATACATGCTCTTAAAAGATGCATAAAATATAAGAAGCCGAATCAGTTTAAATTTACTAAGATAACTTTTTCTTTGAATAACTGTAACACAAATAATCCTCTCATAATTTGTTTTCTTCTTTTGGCTTTTCAAATACTGTATTTTCTTAAAGAGCAGGGTACTGTCAAACTGAGAGTTAAATGTTTGTTAATTTACTGACAGGACATGGAGGGTTGTTTAGATAATTTCCTGTTTAGTTAATGATTTTGAATCTTTTGAATGCTTTTAAACCACTGTAGTGATATTTTGAATCTCAATGAACCATGGTTTGAAAATGAAGTTAGAATAATATATTATAGCTTAGATCCTTTTACATTATTGATTATTCTAGGGCTCAGTGGTATTTCTCATAAATTCATGAAAGCATCACAGAGAAGAAGAGACTCCTCAAAGTTGACGAATAAAATTACAGAATCATTAGAAGTGACAAAGACTAATTTAATAATTTAATGGGTTTCTTTTAAAGGACTACAACTCCAGGGGAAACGAAACTACTGGCCTCTGAAATTTATGACATTCTTCAATCGTCCAACATGGCGGATGGTGATAGTTTCAATGAAATGAATTCTCGTAGAAGGAAAGCTCAGTTTTTTCTGGGAACTACAAACAAACGTGCCAAAACAGTGGTTTTGCATATAGATGGTCTTGATGATACGGTAAGACTTATAAACACGAAGATCATTCAAAAACTGACAAAGAACTAGACAGGAGAATTAGACATTTCAACATCACTCAATAGAATAAGTATACAGAAAATCAGTAAGGTTATAGAAGATTCAAATAATACCAACAACCAATTTAACATAATTGATATTTTTAGAATACCTCATCCAAAGCATAATACTATTTTCATGTGTGCATGGAATGTTTACCAAGATATAGTATATTACATATAGTCTATGTGACAAGTCTTAATAAATTTGAAATTAATAGAACCCTGTAAAGCTTGTTCTTTGAGTACAGTGAAAACCAAGTCAGATATCAATAACAGGCCTGAAAGGTCCCCCTAAACATTTTGGACACTAAGTAATACATTTCTGAAATTATGCATGTGTCAATAGAGAAATTAGAAAGTATTTTGAACTGAATAAAAATGAAAATATAATATCAAAATTTGCGGGATGCAGCTGAAGCAGTGTTTGAGATTCATAAAAACCAAATAACTAAATGTTCATTTGCATAAGAGAAAAGGGCTCGGTGACTTAAGCTTCTGCTTTAAGAAACTAGAAAAAGAGGACTAAATCTCAAGTTACCAGGAAAGAGGAAGCAAAGAGTAGAAATCAGAAAAATCAATGAAATCAAAAGTGAATCTTTGACATGATAAATAAAATTGATAAATCTTGGTGACTCCCTGGTGGTGCAGTGGGTTAAGCAAGGCACTATGAAGCAAACTGCAGCCACTGCAGCACGAATTTGATCCCTGCTGCCAGCCAGGGAGGTGACACACATGACGCAGCAGACCTCTCCTGCCTCACCTGCTGCTCCCCTCAGCAGTGTGTTTCAGTCAGTCTGCCTGTTCTGCCCCCCACTCTGTCTCTGGTGAATCCTCTCACCACCCGCACGTCTGGCCTATACCCCAGCTCCTGTATGTATAAATAAATCTTAAAAAAATAAAATTGATAAATCTTATAACCAAACATCAAAAACAAGAGAATTGACAAATTATCAATGTCAGAATTGAGAGAGAACATCACTACCCATCTTGTAGACATTAAAATGAGTAACTAGTAATTTTATGCTAATAAATTTAGCATAAATGTAAATGAAAATGTAGATGAAAGAGGAAATTTTCTTTAAAGAGATTATAAAGATTCTTTCAAGAAGAAACAAGATATTTGAAAAATTGAAGTTTTAGTTAGAAACCTTCCCATTAAAAATCTCTGGCACACATCACTTCACTGGTGAATTCTGCCAAAAATTTAAGAAAGAGCTAATATCAGTTAAATTATGGTGATAAAGTTGTATTTCAAATAGTGAACTACTAGTGATTCTACAGTGTAGTTTCTTCTAAACTCATTCTAATTTATCTGCTTAGCTACTCCAGATTTTTTTGATTACAAATTTATCTGATACCATTTCCTGATTTTCGTGTCTTAGTACTGGTCTGCTGGAGATGAATTCTTAAATTTTCTTAAAAATACCCAACCGTTGTCATTTAGTACTAGGGCATTTTGTCACCCCAAAAGGAATCACTAGCAGTCCATTAATGGTACCCATTAATCATTCCCCCAACTGCTGGCTATCACTAATCTACTTTCTGTGTCTATGGATTTGCCTACTTTGAACATTGCATTTACATGAAATCATAATGTGTTTCCTTTTATGTCCCACTTTAACTTAGCATACTATGTTCAAGGTTCATTATATATATATCAGTATATCATTTTTTTTAAATGTATTATTTATGCATACAAGAACTGGGGTACAGATCAGAGGTGCGGAGGGTGAGAGGAATCACCAGAGACAGTGGGGAGTAGAGCAGGCGGATCTGCTGAAATACACTGCTGAGGGGAGCAGTGGGCAAGACAGGAGAGCTCTGCTGTGCCATAAGTGGGTTACCTCCATGGCTGGTCATAAAACTTGTGCTGCAGTGGCTGCAGATTGCTTCATAGTGCTGAGACTTAACTAACGCTGTGCAACCAGGGAGGCTCTTAATTCAAATCTTTACTTGTTATAAGTCTGTTTATATTTTCTTCTCTTGAATCAGTTCCAGTAGTTTGTTCCTTTATAAGAATCTGTCCACTTCATTCAGGTGATCTAATGTGTTGACATATACTTACAGTTTTTATTTCTGTATAAGATCAGTCAAAATGTCCACTCTAGTAGTTACTGTAGAGGGGGTGAACTGATTTTAGTATATGATTTTTCTTTCTCTCTTCATTGGTCAGTAGCAAAAGATTCATCAATATTATCAATCTTCAAAGAAACAACTTTTGGCTTCATTGAATTTTCTTTTTTTTTTTTCTTTATTACCGTCTCCTTCCTCCTAACCTTTCATTCTCCTTCCTCCTAACCTTTATTCCTTCCTTATGCTTGCTTTGGATTTAGTTTGCTCTCTTTTTTTTTAATCTCTTAGAATTGAAAAGTTAGGTTATTGATTCATGATTTCTTTCTTCTTTGACCCATTGTTTATTTAAGAGTGTGTTGTTTAATGTGTATATATTTCTGAATTTTCCAAATTTCCTTATGTTACTGATTTCTGACCTCATTTCATGTGATTTGACAACATTGTATGATTTCAACCTTTTAAATAATTGTTTCATGGCCTGACATAGTCTGTCCTGAGGAATGTTTCATGTGCACTTGAGAAAATGCATACTGTTAGTTGGAGTGTTCTAGAAGGTCTATTAGGATTATTAATTCATAATATTGGTGGTTGTCTTTTTTTTCTTTCCAATCTTCTTTTTAGTTGTTGAATCCATTTTTAAAAGTCAGATATTCTTATAGTCTCTAACACTTTCAGATTTTGTATTCTAGAAAATTTCTTGTTTTTCTTTTTGAAAGATAATTTCATTTCACATGAGAGTGGTTTTTTTTTTTTTAATTTTCTTTTTTTTTTTTTTTTTAATTTTCTTACCATGTTTTAAGATACTGCTCCACTGTCCCTTGTGTGTTATGTGTCTTATTTTACCCCTCTGCCTGCTTAAGGAGTTTTTCTCTATCACTGCTTTTAATCAGTTTATGATGAACCTTACTCATGTTTAGTCAGCTTCTTGGATCTCTGGATTTATAGGTGTAGCGAATTTTCCATTGTTTCTTCCTGTGTTTTTTTTCTGCCCCTTTCTTGCCTCCATGTTTCAAAGACTGGTGGCTACTCTGTTAATTTCTTTTTTTTTTTTTACACATACAAGATCTAGGGTACAGGGAAGTGAGAGGATTCACCAGAGACAGAGTGGGGAGCAGAACAGGCAGATCTACTGAAATAAACAGTGCTGAGGGGAGCAGCGGGTGAGGCAGGAGAGGTCTGCTGCACCATGTGGGTCCCCTCCCTGGCAGAGGATCAAACTTGCGCTGCTATGTGGTGGATGCTTCACAGTTGCACACTCAAGCCACCAGAGAGGCCCTAGTCTGTTAATTTCTTATTCATATTTTTTTTTGATGTGTTACATTTTGGATAGTTTCTAGTCCTATATTTGTTCAAGTTTTCTGCTTCAGGTATTTAATTTTCTGTTAATGCCATCTGGTGTGTTTTTCATCATAGACACTTATTATTATATCCATCTAGAAGTCTCATTTGGAATCTTTTAATTTTCATTGAGTCTGTTACATATCTTTTATACGTGTTCACATTTTTTTCGATTTACTTGAACATACAGAATTTGTTTAGAATAACTTGTAATGTTGTCTAATTCAATCATCTGTAATATTTCTTTCTGTAGCTTGATTTTTCTAATTATAGGTTGTAATTTCTTCTTTGTGTGTCAGGTAATTTTTTATTGGATGCCATTGCAAATTTTACTTTATTGGGTATAACAAAAATGCAGAGCTTTTAAATAATCTTGAACTTTGTTCAAGATCATAGTTAAGTTACTTACAAATAGTTCTTTTTGAGGCTTATTTTAATCGTTATTAGGCAGGACCATAGTACCTTTTGTATTTTTTTTCTCATTAGATTTATTTAATTGTACTTGACAACATTTGTAGTCCCCAGGGAGTTCCACCACCATTCCACCTGTGCACCATCACCTCAGACCCTTGTGCTCTTTCTGCCCTCTTCCCCCTTGTTGCCCTCCCCTCCCTCCATTCCCCCCATGTTCCCTTTGGTCTATCTTTAACCTTTTGATCTTGTTGAGTTTGTTTGTTTTTGGTTGTGATTGCCCATTTCCTTGGGCTTTCTCTTGTTTTTTGTTTTCTTCTTTTTTTATTTTTGTTGTAGTTGTTGTTCTTTCACATTCCTCCTAAAAGTGAAGCCATCTGATATTTTTTTCTTGCCTTCTGACCTGTTTCACTGACTATAATTACTTCTAAGGACCATAATACCTTTAACTGACGGATAATGATTTTCTCACCACTGAGGCCATAAATACTCTTCTGGGTACTCTGTCCGTACCCCGTGAAGATCAAGGGTTTCTTTTTTCCCACTCTGACTGATCGAAACAGTATTCCTAGTCTTGTTTAAGCCTATAGAATGATTTCTTCCATTCCTTTCCAGCCTGTGATAATCAATGTAGCCTCAGTGCTTGCATTGAATATCACTCAGCTGAAAGCCTGAAGGGAAATCATAAGCAGATGCTTTCTCTCTGGGTGGTTCCTGTAACTCTCCCCTCTTTTGTGTTCTGTCCTGTGAATTGTAGTTGCCTTGACCTCCCTGAATTTTCAGCCTTATGTCCTCAACTTAGCAAGATTTCTGGTTCTGAGTGGGTTTCTCCTTCCTGAGTTGCAACGTGGAAGTTTTCTATGCAGTATGTTGGTGTAATTATGGAACTCTGTTTGTTTTCCAATGTTTGGAAACCATTGTATTATTCATTTTATTTTGTCTGTGTTTTAGTTGGTTAAGTCTGGTGGGTAATTCTGATTCCTGTTACTCCATCTTGATTAGAATTGGAAGTCTCTTTGAAACTATCTTGAGCATAATAAGTTATAAAACTTTACACTTACAGAGGTGGCAACTGGCAGATTACCATTTATTTCTTTAGCTATGCCAAGTAGCTAACATTAGAATATCTACCGCTTTTTCTAGTTGCAGTGTAGGGTTACTTTGACCTTAGGATATAGGATTCATTTAAAAAGGGCAAGGAAAGGTTTTCATATGCATGTTGTTAATTACATTGCCAAATAAGTTAACAAATATTTTATTGAAACTGGGACTACAAGATCCTGAAGTTGCTAGAAAGTAAGTTATGGTAAATTTAACTTGAATGGGGGATAGTAGGATATGTAAAATACTTTCAAACAAAATACAAAACAAATTTTAATGAAGTAGGGTAATACAGTTCCTTTTTATAGCTAGCACAAACCAAAACTAAAACCCAACAAAGCACACACAGAAATATAGGCTAGTCTAGCATATGAATGTGATCACTAAAATCCAAAATATTAGCAAGCTAACTCTTAACACTGTATTAGAATGTTAACACCTACACTGTATGAGACTTGATATTCTTTTTTACCTCAGCTGCGAATTTTGCTACCATGGAGTCTTTAGAAATTGGAGACTACTATCTTTGTTG
The DNA here is from genome assembly GCA_019455555.1 of Galemys pyrenaicus. Taxonomy (NCBI): domain Eukaryota; kingdom Metazoa; phylum Chordata; class Mammalia; order Eulipotyphla; family Talpidae; genus Galemys; species Galemys pyrenaicus. The sequence continues at coordinate 5,924,670 of JAGFMF010011756.1, read as the reverse complement.
TTTAAATTGGTACTCTCTTAATATGCACACACTCTCACATACTTTCTCTTACCCATTGCAAGGCAGTTAATTTTGATTCATCTACCTCTTTACCCAAATCCTAATTTCATCTCCTTACGGTTTACTCACCAGATTTTGACTCTGGATCCCAGTCAAGAGTTTATTCATCTTCTATGGCTAATTCTTGATCCTATTTGCTTTGTTGAAGATCTAACATTTTTCCAGAAATAACTCTCCCTGAGATCAAATCTTAGTATTGAATTTTCCTCAGCACACCCCTCCCTAGGCTCTGCATGTTGAAAATGTGTTAATTTGTGTCAAAACAAAGATGCATTGGCTTCATGAATCTGGTTTCTCACTGTCACATATAGTTGGAATGTAGTGCCAGGCTCTTTGCCTGTGATAAACTGGGCAAGTTGCTTAACTGCTTTTCTTTTGCTTTTCTCATATTTAAAATATGGAATCAGATTAAACGATAGAAGTATCCTAACAATATGCTGTATATGCTATGGAAACATTCTTCACTTTTAAGTTTATCTGCTGTTGAATATGTAAAAGAGGTAAGTATGAACCTGTTGGTACTGCTTACCTTAAGGAGCTTTACAGATCCTCAGTCACAGTACTGGCGTTGCCCCTATGGGTCTGCATGCTGCCATGCATCACTGGATCACAGATCCCTGCCTGCAGAGTGTTGAAATGCAGAAATGGAAATGTGGTTTAAGTAGGACGATAAGCAGTGTTATGAATTGTTTTGAAGAATGTGGGAATAAGTTTAAAGACTGATTTTCTTCAATAGAAGAGAATGGATTGGGTAATTCAAAGCTAGTACTTTTGAATTTGTGATCCAGAGACTTGGGATCAGTTGCACACTCCTCAGAAGTACTGAATGAAAACCTGGTCTCTGTAGAAACATGAAAAATTTAATGATAGTGATTTGATAAGTGGCTAGAGGTAGAGAGATGGATGAAGAGAAACTGCAGTTTTAAATCCATTTTCTCTTTGGATCTTGTATTTAAGATGACCACTTCTTACCTTAGTAGATACATCTGATAGATAAACGAAAAAAGTCATATTTAAGGTAAATGTGCTCTACATGGTGATGACAGCTGGAGTGATAATAATAGTCTACTGAGGGACAGTGTAAAAAGAAAATCACTTAATTTTGGGCATTGGACCTCACAGGTAAGATGAGACAGGGATGATGATGTAAGTTGAGGACCAGGGTAGTGTGTTACTGGTGTCAGATAAGCATTGAAGGGTGTTGATTATATTGTATTGTCTTAGGAAAATGAGCACCAAAAAGAGGATGTTGATAACCCTTGAGAATGTTGTGGTAACCATTGATCATGCCATAAGTGAAGAACACAGTAGTATTTAGAATAACCACATGCCTTAAAGAATAGTGATTTACACACTAAATGCTCATGAATTCTAACTTCAGTATACCAGAATTTTGCCTACATATTTTTAAGGTAGACCAAAAGTCAACAATACTGTTGTTTACAATGCCAGACAGCATATATATTTAGGTTTTGCAGGCGTCACGCTCTCAGTTATTACTACTAACTCTGCTATGGCATGAAACTAGCCTCAGACAGTATGTAAATAAATGGACACAACTGTGTTTAGTAAAACTACTTACAAAAAAAGCTGGCAGACTAGTTTACCCATCTTTTAGCAAGAGTAGCCTCTTCAGCATTTTTTCTGTATGTTTCCCTTGTGTTTGCTTAAGATCTAAACAAGCATTGGCTGACTTCTTTCTGATTAAAATTACTAAAACTAAATAATAATAAAGCTTTAAAAATCTAGCTTGAATTACAGGTCTGTTAACCTTCTACAATTTAATAAACTTACTAAACACAACCCACTCTGTGCCCTCAAATATGAGATAGTAGTACAGACTCAGACATTTGCTCTTTCCTCTCCCTGCCCAACACAACAGTTAATTCATCACAGTTTGAGTTGACTTACTTTTTTTTTTGTCAATCTTAACAATTTGATTTTGCTTTTTCAGTCTCGAAGAAATCTGTGTGAAGAAGCTTTGTTAAAAATTAAAGGCGTTATTAGCTTTACTTTTCAAATGGCCGTTCAAAGATGTGTGGTGCGAATCCGTTCAGATTTGAAAGCAGAGGTTAGTATTTTAAATGACTATGTTTGAGGTTCCAGGTAAACATCAGTGTTCATAATTGTACCTTTTTTTCTTGGCGTAGGCTTTGGCATCAGCAATAGCATCAACAAAAGTTATGAAAGCTCAGCAAGTTGTGAAAAGTGAAAGTGGAGAAGAGGTAAAAACCTATTTTAATTTTTTTTACACCTGCCTCTTACTCTTGACTATTTGTTATGGCTAACAGATTGACATTATTTCTAGACTGTTAATTGCTAAAATAGGCGTGTGATTGGGCCAGTTACCATTATGTTACTGGGTTAATAGTTAATGCTTTGAGAAATAAAATTGCATTGGTTTTTAAGTACTTTCTAACTTTAATAGTTTTTGCCAATCCAAAAAATATATATCGAGTTCCACCACTGGTCAGTTAAATATAGTGAAATATCTTTGCCTCTTGCTACTTTTTCTATTAGCTTTGTGATAGTGACCAGGAAAACAAATCTGTATACCTTAAGCTCATTTGAGACCCTATAGAAGGAGATTCATTGGCCCTCTAGGGGCCCACCGTAACCAAATACTTGCTTTTATCATCTTTAAGAGACAGAGGTTTGCACACTTATTCCTGGAACCTAAAGGAAAAAAGCATCTGAGTTTTTATGTGTAGTTCTGCCTTTTTGTGCTTACAGAGTTCTACCTCTGTATATGAGGAAACTTTTTTAAAGGAATATTGCCCCAGAGATTAAATAAAGTAATCAGAATGAGAAGTAAAATTAGCCTCCAACTTACACATATACCTATATTAGTTAGGTTTGATTATGTAATAATTCTTGATACATTCTCTGTTTTAGATGTTGGTCCCATTCCAAGATACACCTGTGGAAGTAGAGCAGAATACAGAGCTGCCTGACTACCTGCCTGAGGATGAGAGTCCCACAAAGGAGCAGGACAAAGCAGTGTCCCGGGTTGGCTCACACCCAGAAGGTGGAGCTAGCTGGCTGAGCACAGCTGCAAACTTTTTATCCAGATCATTTTATTGGTGACTTCAATTTGTGGCTCAAGGACTGTGTGAACCAACAAGGGGCCAGTTTTCCATTGTTGTGGTGAACTGTCAAGTGCAATTTGCAATAAGTTATCATGAAAAGTTTTTAGATTACATGATTGTGTATGCTGCATTTTACATTTTTTTGGGGGGGTGACATTTACCCCAAGTGGTAAAAAGGACAGAGGCTACAAGTGGAGTTGCTTTGTTTATGAAGGTATTTTGGTTCTGTTTTCCTTTGTTTAATTGCCTCACTTTTATAAAAACATGGGTCCACCATTAAACCAAATGTGTAGCTTTATATTTTATTTTACATGAAGCACGTGATTAGGAAAACTTGTTTTCTCCTCAAGCCTCAGGACCTATCTGAAGAAAAGGTTTTTAGTTCAACTTGTGCATGAATTACTGAACATTTTTCTCTGCTTTTCTTCATGAAAGATACTTGCTTTGGTACTCTTCACTGAAGGTTAAAAGCATTTCTCATTACTCCCCTCTTGTGCCTTTTTTATTTTGCCAACCATGTTACAGAAAAGACATCACTAATGACATTTTGTGGATTAAAAATATACTCATTTGAATGTAGTGGTCCGCTAAAAATACAACTTAGCGAAAACTTTGCGATTTGTTACTATAATTTTAATAAGATCAATACAAAATCAGTCATGAAGAAGGAAGCATATATTATCAGCAGAGTGCTATTGGAGACTATTTGGATGTGACTAAGTGTGGTTCTAACTGATTGCTATTCAGTTTGGTTTATATCAGCTCTTGAGAGTTTTGTCCACTATAATATTGGGAGTAATTGTAAATGGCCTCTAGGCCTTACTTTGTGATTATATACAATCCCCTGGGGAAAAAATATAGTAGTAAAAAAATTACAAACTTGAAAAAGAAACAAAAGTTGAATGCATATAATTCCATATTGCCACTTGGTAGATTCTAAAATATAAATTGCTTGGCAGATGCCAATTCAGTAGGTGTTTCCTTATATTGTCTTTTATAAACTTATGAACATGTGGTCATAATGAATGGGAAAAAAGACTCAAATTATTGCTTTTAAAGAAATAAAGCCAGCATTGGTCTACTCTTTCTTGTTTCTTATGTCTAACCAAAAAAAAAAAAATCTTCAGTGGAGGTAAGATAATACACATATATACACACACATATATATTTTGGTAGATAAGAGCTAACTACATATATGTAATGCTTTATTAAATTTCTGAAATATTTGGCAACTAAAATTTTCTTTTGGAAACCCAGCTAAATCCAGATAAATTTTAATATTAATATGGTTATAAACTAATAAATTGAAATTCTTTTCATCAATGTGTAGAGCTGCTATTTTACTACTAGGAATGTGGAATAAAAATTGGATCCTGGAGGGTTTTCTTGTATTTCATTGCTTCTCTTTTAGAGAAAATTTAAAGCATCCAGTGTTACTGGAGAAAAAATATGTGAAATACCATCAGCAATGAGATTTTGAGTTCACATACCTTGGGTTCTAATCTCATGTGACACATAAAACTGAAAATAATAAGCTTTCCAGGCATGTATTGCTTCAAATGCACAATACAACTTGCTGCCAGAACCAGATATGTTGAAAAAAGAAAACAAAACCACCTCCTTCCTATAGCCATTAAAACAAAGTTTACTGTCTAACAAGGTATTTTGTTTTGCATTGCCACACATCTGCTTATTTAAAAAACTACATCCCTTTGGTGGTAATGGTACAGTGCAAGTCGGTATTACAGCTTGCTGTTGTGTGTTCTAATTCTAAGTGTTCTTTTATTCCAGGTCTGATAGAGCAATTAAGGCAACTGTAATGACATTTTTTGGAAATATATTGTAAAATAATAAAAGGTAACAATTAAATTGGAGTGAATATTGCATTTTTTTGGTATAAGCATTATTGAGTACTCAAGCCGTATTGTAGCCACTCTGCCTGGCCCGCTTCTCTCTCCCTGCAGTTTTGTTATTTGACTAATTCCCATGCACCTTTCATTCACCTCCTACCCAAAACCACACCTGCCACTCTCCAGGATTGGATCAGCTGTTGTACTCACTGTGGTGTTCGTGACATTAGATTTAAAATATAGTTAACAGTGTCTTTCTTAAAAAATGAGAATCTAAGTTATACCTGGCTGGTAATAGGTGCTCAAATTAGTTTTAGGAGAATAAAGGATTTTGTAAATCAGTAAAATAGCTGGAAGGTACTAATTAACTTGGGCAAGTAGGAAAAATGCCTGCATTCACTGGGCATGCTTGTTTCTGATAGTTAAATTTAACAGTCCCTTATTTTATCATTGTTTTTATTTTTTAATATGGGAGGGCTCATTCATGAAATTAATATTTATAATCTGATTCTTAGACAATTGTTACAGTTGAATATTCTATAAATTTGTGGTTTTAATTTATTAGCTATGTAATCTCTAGTAGTTCAGTCTCTAGGTTCTCCATTTATAAAAATGGGGTTATAATCTAGTGAGAAGATTATTTATGCATATAAGAACTGGGCCAGAGGTGTGAGGGATGAGAGGATTTACTGAGAGAGAGTGGGGAACAGAATAGGCAGAGCTACTGAAATAACACTGGTGAGGGGCGCATGAGTGAGCAAGGAGATGTTTAGGTCAGCTCCCTAGCTAGGGATCAAACTTATGCTGCAGTGGTTGTGGATAGCCTCATAGTGCTATGCCTGTTAACCCCTAGCGCCACCAGAGATGGCCCTCAGACCTTTGATTTCTAGCCAAATGTTGTTCCTAAAATTTATCTATTTTAAGGATTTCAATTACTTTTGTGTAGGTAACGTCTAAATATTTATTGTACCATGAAATTGATAACTCCCTCTTTGCTGTACATATGAAATGTAAAGCCTACGGGCTTTATTTTAGAACGAAACTCATGGGAGGCATGGCTTTAAAATTCTAGGCTTAAAAATAAGGAAAACTAATTCTGCGCCAGTCTTGGCATTGTGTTAGGTGCTTGACAAACACATGTCATCCTTCACCTGTAATAGGTACTTTACAAGTACATTTTATAGATGAGAATGAAAAGTGAGATAGTAAATAATGTGTTAGTTTCAGAACAAAGGACGGGCAAGTGGTGAATTCAAGACTCCAACCCAAACCTTCTGGCTCCCTAATATTCACATATAAAGACAGCCTGTGTCTTACATCCTGCTATTGTGCCCTTCCAGTTCTGTCATCACTGTTCCAGTACAGAGTGCCATGTACATCATGCTAAGTGACTAATTCTGTGTACCTACCAGGGATAATCTAGGAGAAATGTATTAACATTTTCCTATTTTTCCCACACAAGTGGAAATGTAATGCTCCATCCCTTTTTTCACTTAAAGTGTATATTAGAAATTAAATCCATGTGTAAAGCTGCTTCCTTTCACAATTGTTCATGTTGTTTTAATGTTCACCATCTATTTAACCAGTGTTTTGATGTCCTTGGCTATTACAAATAGTGCCATCTATAACTGCAGGATGGATTTCTATATGTAGAATTTCTGTGTCAAATGAAGACTACGTGCTTTTACTTTCAGTTCCTTCTTTCTTAGAGATTATTCCAGTTTCCTCTCAGCAGTAAGGTAGGAGTTCTTGTTTCCCTCAGCCTCTCCAATCTACGTTACCTCATATTTAGCCCCTTACCATAAGTGAGAGTGGGTTTCTTTTAATGTATTTAAGAGCTGTTTGTTTTCTCTGTGAACTCTTTTTCATTATTGTAGGGTGGTGGTTGATCTTAGATAATTCATAGAAGTACTTTGACATAGGAGATAGAAATTTTTATGAAGCCTTTGTAAGCTGAACTGGCAAAAATTAATTTACATAGGCAAATGTTTGAACATTCCTGGACCCAAAAAGTAAATTATGGAATCATATCAAATAACACACAAAACCTAAAATAACACTAACACATAGTAAAAACAAAAATGATATGACACATATACACCTCTTGTTCCCAGGGAAGAAGCTTGACCACTCCTGCTCACGCGTATGTTGCCTCCTTAACAGCTGCAGCACAAGGAACACTGAATCCTTGTTTCATTTTCTGAAAAGCAAAAGAAATTTTCTTCCAATTTCTTTTGTTTAGTGAAGACAGGTACTAATGCAGGTCTTTCACAGAAGTGAAGTGACATAAATGAAGGTGGGGGAACCAGCAGTATTTCCTTAATAGCAACTAATGCAATAAGATTTTCTGCTTGTGCAAATCCATCATACCTGTTTGTCACCCTGTTATTCCTTCTTTTAAATACTGTAGTACTTTACTTTAGAACTTGTCATTTATGGTCCATTATTTTACATGTTTATTCTTAGATCGAAATCTGTAATGGAGGGAATGTTATATCTCCTCCAAAAATGCATGTTTGCCATACTGTAGGAGCATAATACTTGGAGTGCTGAGTGTTCGGAGAGTGTTCACAAATGACTTAGTGTAACAAAACAGTTGTATTTCTATATTTCAAAGGGGCCAAGAATTTGTTCTTTTGGTTCTATCATCTACATCGTAATTATTGGATACATGGATTGCTGCCACCACTTTCTAAATTACTTGAGTACTTACTGTCTCTGAGTAACTGCTCTGTCCTGGATCCTTGTGTTATCTCCTTAATTATCACAATGGTCCAATGAGCTGGGATTTTCTTGAATGTTTTTCAGAGGAAATTGAAGCTAAAGTAACTGGAGTCAAATACAACTTTAAAAATATAGGACTAGGATTTCAGAGACTCTTTAGTTACCTTTTATTATGTTAACAAAATAAATATATATTTTTCTACTGGAATGTAAGTCTGTAGTGACTTATAAATAACTTTTCAAGATTGTAAACTCCCTACTCACCTACTAATTGACTTGATACTTTAGTTAAATCAATATCTTTAATCTTAAATAAATGCATTATATGCTTGGAGTTTCAGTTCAGTAAATGCATTATATGCTGGAATGTTGTCTCAATTTGCCAAAAATCTATCTGTTCTTTAAGAACTAGTTATTCCATAGAGTATTCCCTGTCCATTTTGATACTTGCTAATCTATTTCTCAAACATTTAAATACTATCATGGGCCTCCAGGGAGGTGCAAGGTGTTAAGTTGTAGTGCTATGAAGCTAAATGGAGCCACTGCAGCACCAGTTCAATCCCTGGTCAGGGAGGTGACCCACGTGGGGCAGCAGACCTCTCTATTGCCTGTTGCTCTCCTCAGCTGTGTATTTTAGTCAATTTCCTTGTTCTGCTCCCTGCACCTCTAGCCTGTACCCCAGTTCTTATATGCATAAATAAGTCTTCAAAAAAGATACTTTCAGAACTTAAATGTTCTGCTATACATTTGACCAGTTAATTATGTCATTTTGTCTTTTCTTTTCATGAATGTCTTCATGTAGATTAGATAGTAGAGATCGGTTTCAAAGCTCATGTTCCCCTTTTGGACTACCCCCTTCTATATATCAAATTTGAATATATATCAATTTGAAGCCTATCTCCAAACCTCATTACTGGTGATATTAGGACAAGCCTGTTTCCTGATGTTCTTTTCAGTTCTCAATGATCCTGAAGTCCTTTTTGACCTTTTCTGATAATGAGTCTTATGTGAAAATGTAATTTGTATAAGTACCCATTTTCTCATGTTTAAATATTTCAGGTAGGAGGGGAGGACATATAAAAATAAACTCCAATTGTATAGTGGAAACGAAATTGTACAGTGGAATATACTAGGGGTGGGGGAAGTAATTTTGTGATCAGTGGAAAAGAGAAATTTTAGCTTAAGATGAAACAAATTACAAAGACTAACAGGTAAGAATATGGCGTAGAATGAATTTGAAATTATAGTGGGGAATTGAAGAAGATGGAAAAAAGAAATGCATGGAAAAATGAGATTTATCAGCTTTACCACTGAATGAAGAACAGGGTTACAGCAAATAAATGTAGGTAAAAGCATTAAGGCAGACTGTGACAGAGTTGAGAACTCAGGACTCAGTTTTAGGACATATATTTTCAGGGAAAATGGATCATTAGCTGTCAGTGCAGTTTAGAGGAAAAAATACACTGCTTTAAGATAATTTGTATATAAAAACAGAGATTTGTATTAAATAGAACAACTTTTGGTTCCATGGGATTTTAGTGTTTCAAATTCCTTTTGGCAGTTTGTTTATTTTTTAAGAATTAGATTTATGTAGGACCTCCCTGGTGGTGCAAGGGGCTAAGTTTCAGCACTGTGTTGCTATCACCAGCCACTGCAGCATGAATTCAATCCCCAGCCAGGGAGTCGACCCATATGGTGTTAACACTCCTCTCCTGTCTTGCCCCTGGCTCCCCTCAGCAGTGTATTTCAGTCAATCCACCTGTTCTGCTCCCCACGCTGTCTCTGGTGAATCCTCTCACCCAACCCTTTCTTTCAGCCTGCACCCCCAGCTCTTGAATGCATAAATAAATAAAAATAAATCTTTTTTTTAAAGAATTAGATTTAAGGCAAGAATTAACTAGTGGATAAAACCAATTATTTATGATCTCACAGAATGGGAAGACTAGGGGCCTCCCTGGTGGCGCAGCGGGTTGAGTCACACTGTAAAGTATCCGTGGCACAGCAGCACAAGCTCAATCCTCTGCCAGGGTGGGGACCCACATGGCGCAGCAGACCTCTCCTGCCTTGCCTGCTGCTCCCCTCAGCAGTGTATTTCAGTAGATCTGCCTGTTCTGCTCCGCACTCTGTCTCTGGTGAATCCTCTCACCTCCTATGACTCTGGCCTGTACCCCAGCTCTTGTGTGCATAAATAAATAAATCTTTGGGGAAAAAAAAGCTAGCATAGGGACGATAATGTATAAAGGATACTCTTGAGTGAAGATATTTATAGTGTTTGCTTACAAGGACTTTAGAAGTCTTTTAGTCTTTAACTTTTTGTGAAACAATATATAGTATAACATTTGGAGATGACAAGGCTCTCTTTCTACCCTTTAAGTGGCAAGTATAGGCAGGTATAAAGTAATGAGTGGCAAATATAGCAAGTATAAAGTAATGAATCAGTCATGGGGTTGAGGCAAAGACACTGGTGTTTTGTTTTGTTATTAAATTGTTTTGAAGTGGTGCTAATATATGGCCAAGGTTGAGAACCATGACTCAGTTCTTACACTTTTAAAATGTAAAGATCTTGTAAGATCTATCATCTTAAGTTTTACTTAAGCTTTCTTTCTCCAGTCAACTTTTAGAAATTGCAAATGAAATTTGGAGCAAAGGCTTATATAAGGAACCTTTGATTATAAACGAATGTCTTTGTTATTTTATTAGTCAACTTTGTTTTTTGTTTTATTTTTTATATATTTGACATTTTTCATTTTTGTACATTGTGTATTTCTCATTCCCATGAAAGTCCCATCATCAGTTCACTGTGCACCATCACCATAGTCCCTTGTGCTCTTCCCACCCATTTTTAGTCAACTTAGGTTTTTAGTGTGGTCATTTTGCCATTGTGCTTAAATCTGGCAAATTTTTTGTCATAAGTATCAGGCCCTTGTCTCCCCTAAATAGCTTCTACTAGGGTACCACCAACCTATTTGATGCATATATTCTGGTAGATTTGAAGATTTCTGACCTTGAAATTCTCCTTCATTTTTGCCCTACATAGCATTGACTATTCAAAGTATTTTGATAATTTTTTAAAGATTTATTTATTTATGCATACAAGAACTAGGGTATAGGCCAGAGGTGTGGGGGGTTGAGAAAACTCACCAGAGACAGAGTGGGAAACAGAACAGGCAGATTGACTAAAGCACACTGCTGAAGGGAGCCATGAGGGAGGCAGGAGAGGTCTGTTGAGCCATGTGGTCACCTCCCTAGCCAGGGATCGAACTTGTGCTGCAGTGGCTGCTGATGCTTCATAGTGTGGTGCTTAACCCCTTGTGCCACCAAGGAGGCCCCAAAATATTTTGATAATAATTTTACTCCAAAATGTTTGAGGATTCACCTGGATGTCCAGAATCTAGACAATGATCAAGATAAAAAGATATTTAAAAGGAAAGAATACAGTTCCAAAATTTCTCCAGGCACTGCTGGGCTTAAATAGAATTATTAAATACTTATTAAAATGTAAAATTTTATAAAAAATTTACAACTAGTAATTTTTCAAAAATTATAAATATTTTGGAATGAAGGGAACTTTGGCAATAGAAATAAACTCACTATGTTATATGTTGCCTGTCATAAGGTTCATTCAATACTGTATAAAATAGAATGTTAGTCTGTGAGTCTTACCTAATGGTGTAATATATTTTCTGCACCTTTATGAATTTTTCAATCTAAAAATATTAATTTGTAATTCTAGAAGCAAAAAATGTCATCAATAGAAAGGTAGCTATTTCACACAAAATTTAGTGAGTTAGGCTGTAATGTTTCTTGTTTCAAATGAAAGCAAAGGATGTTTTTGTAAGTGTTTTTCTTCATTTATGGCATACTTACTAGTGTTTCATGTGGAGGAATAGGATTGACTATTTAATTTCAGTTGTCCACATTTTCAAAACAATGAAGACATACCACTGACCATAACATAAAAATAGCAGCCATTTAAAATAGTTGAATACTTATTGTATCATTTACTTGGAGGCAATCTCATTATTAAATAGTTTATGTGCATATGTAGATACAGGAATATATAATGCACATAGTATTTTGTAACTACCAAATGCACAAATGTAATGGCTATATTGGTTTATTTTAAATGCAAGCTCATATAAAAGATTCTGTGCCTGTGTACTCTTTAAAGAGTGGTTTCAATTTCAACTGAAGATTTTAATGAGAATTTATCACCCCCTTTTCTTTTGGCAGATGAACAACTAAAGGAAAAGTATGAAAGAGAATTGTCTGAGTACCTATATTTTAGATTTCAGATTCACATGCATTATAATATTTGCCTCTCTGCAGCCATATTCAGTTTAGGCTGATTTCTAGTTCCTAGATATAATTGTACAAGGGCTATGCAATATAATACCTTTGTGATATGTGTGGGCATAATAATTTTCTAAAAATTAAGTCTAAATAAACACATATGCCCTATAAAATCTACAATATTAATCAATCTGAGTTGCTTTAAAGAAAAATCTTGCATGAAATACCCTGATTTTCCACTATATTTTGCTCTTTCAAATTAAAAAGTAGTGATTGAGGGTGAAATGGGAGATATGGCATTGAGAGAGGGAGGTATAATTCCTGAGTTTAAAGTTCTAATTCAGAATCTTTCTTTAATGTAAATGAACACAATTTTACCTACCAGATTAAGTCATGTTCATTCTTCTTGATCAGTATGATACGGCTATCTTATTCTAAAATTAAACCCTGCTCAATAATAAGAAAGTCAGCAAATTATAAGTTATATTGAAACATTTACCAACTAAATCTTATAGTGAAGATAGCTAATCTCCTAAAAACCTGTTTCAAAGAACTGGCTGACTGCAGAATTGTTAAGATCTACTATGAAGTCCATTACGATTTGTTGATGAAAGTGATAAGGGGAATTGTCAGATCTTTACAATTGCTCGGACACCTTCAAGGTTTGTGCCCACACATTGCTACATGGTCACAGTAATAGAATGAACTATTGATGTTTGGTGTGCTGGGCTAGGGATGTGAAATGTCCTCCAGTATTCAGGACAGTTCCTGAAACATCCTGCCCAAATTCAAGTAGGAAAACATTGGTAAAAAATCTATTAGGTGCATACAAATAATTATTCCATAACTTTACTGGTTGATTAGATGAGATATTTTACATTTTTTTCTGGATATAAATCAGTGGTAAACTCATAACTTAAGACAAAATGGGACAAGGTTTTTTGCATTAGATGTTTATTAAATCTTAAAGGAAAATTATGACAGCTATTCAGAAATCATGAAGTCCTATCTGCTAATGGGAAGATATTTCTTTGATCATTGACAGATGCTCTAAGCCAGGTGGGCTGGTTAATCATAAAACTCTGCATTCATAGCCACTAAATGTAAGAAATAATTACATTTTACTAAACTGAGACAAATAAATGATTTGTGAGTAAATATATACTACTTTCTTACACTTAATTTTGAAAATTTTAAGCTATGAATTTTCTAATAAATATGAGTAACTTCCTTTCAACTACTTCTATTTTTTATGCAAAAATAGGAAAAAGGTGAAACACAATTATTAAATCTTTTTGCTTTAGTTAAGTAATATGCTAAGAGAGAGGCAGTTTTACTAGAAACGAGAGCCTCTTAAATCTTTTTGTTACACAAAATGTATAGTTTATAGTTCTGGGGGCTGGAAGTTCAAGATCGAGGTGCCAGCATGGTCTGTTGAAGTAAACTTGTTATCCTGTGTTAGCAATATATATAGATAGCATTACTAATTTTCACTAAACTTGCAACACATGTTGCTAAAGCTAAAATTTATATTTTTCAGACTTATACTCAGGTCATAGAATGTCTTATACTGTTTTGGACTTAATGCAGTCAACAGTCAAAATTAATGCACAGTAACTATGTAGTTTTTCATGTTGCCATAATCATGCCAAAGTTTGCTCTTGATTTATTTATTGAGAAAATGAGCAGAAACTTCTACTGATTCAGCTTCTTGGAGTCAGAAGATCTGGGTTTAGTGTCTAGCCATAACTTAAGTGCTATGTACATCATGTGCTTCAATTTCCCATATGCTAAATAAGGCAATACTCACCTTCAGAGGATTTGTCTGAGGCTCAACTCAGATAACATTTAAGTTTTTTTTTTTTTAAATGAGGATATATTTGGTCTTAAGAGACTTAGCAGTATTTAACCAGGATTTTCTTTCTATAAACAGTGATCTTATGTGACCTTATAGTGATTTATGTGATTTATGTGATCTTATAGTAAAGAATAAGTATGGAATAAAACAATCTTTGTGATCATTTGGAAGGACTTACTATTAAATGTTTGTACTAATTAAGGATAGGGTTTTAAAGTAATAGCCTGTTAATTTGCCCTTTGTCGGAGGAAAGTGGGAGCTTTGCCCATTGGAATAGACTTTTTTTTTTATTTGGGGTTACATTGTTATTCTTGTCACCCTCTACCAAACCACCCATGCCAGTACCCCATCTGTCTCCTTCATCCATCCTCTTCTCCTTCCTCCTTAGCCCCTTTAGTAACAATTAGATTCTTTCACTAGTCTAAGATTTATTTCTGCTGTATTTTGCCTTTTTTTTTCCTGTTGTTTATATTCCACATATGAATGGAACCATCCAATACCTGTAGCTTCTGACTTATTTCACTTAATGAAACCTTGAGGTTTATTAATTTTGTCCCAAAAGACACTTTCATCTTTAAAAGTGTGAATTGAATATATATATTCTAAGATTTAATTATACATTTGTCTGTTAATGAGCACTTACATTGGTTCCATGCTTGGCAGTTGTATATAGTATTATGAGCATAGGCATACGTAAGTTTTTTTTTATATTAGAGTTTTCATAGTTTTTGGATAAATATCTAGCAGCGATATAGTTGGATCAGATGGGATTTCCATTTTTGTTTTCTTAAGAAATCTCCATACCATTTTCCTTAAGGCTTCACCAACTTACATTCTTACAAACAGTGGATGAGAGTTATTTTTCTCCATATCCTTGCCAACCATTGTTGTGTTTGATATGGGCCTTTCTCACAGGGGGAGGTGATATTTTATCATGGTTTTGATTTGCATTTCCCTTAAAATAAGTGATGTTGAACAATTTTTCATAGGTCTGTCAACCACTTGGATGTCTTCTTTAGAGAAATGTCTATTTAGATATTTTGCCTATTTTTTGATTAGGCTGACTTTTTTTTAATTATATGAGTACTTGTCATATTTTGGAAATTAGCCTCTTGTCAGATGTGTAATGTGCAAATATTTTTTCCCATTCTGTGTGGTTTTTTTTTTTTTTTTTTGAGGCTTCTTTTTAGGCTTAAAAGCTTTTTAGCTTGGCAGAGTCCCAATTGTTTATTTTTGCTTTTGTTTTCCCTGCCATTAAGTTGAGTCCCCAAATACATCTTTGCAGTAGAGGTCCTTTAATGTAGGCTTTCCCTCCACAGCCAGCTCTGCTTTAGCTGTTTTAACTTCCCAGACCTACACCTTGCTCCTCCATTCTACTGTGGATAAGACTGTGATCTACGAGGTGTCCCAGATAGGAGGTTGGGCTAGCTCTGAAGACTTATGCTTTGGGACTCAGTTGGACCCAGTAGACAGGAGCAGCTGAACTGGGGGTGTGGACTTCTTTGTTCCCTGTGGCTGTAGGCCACAGCGTCTCCAGCCATTCCCTCCTCCAGTGTTCTCTCATTGCTTCTGAGGTACCAGGGTTGCCAGTTCTGTGCATTTTCTTGATACCAAGGGGTTAGTTTATCCTCTCACCAATCCTCCTCTCTGCTATCTCACCCACCGTAGAGTCTGGCCTGGGTCCTCTTGGCAATTCATTGGTCTCTTACTTCTAGCAAGAAGTATGGGGAGAGCTTTCCTTGAGTGCACTGGTCATGGAATGCCCAACATCCCAGGTTGGATTTGCATCCACATGGGACTTGCACTTTCTTTCAGCAAAGTTTCTCGAAGGAAATTCATAGTGCCCTGAAGTGCACCTTCATGATGAGGATAGCTGCCACCAGCCTGTTTTTCTGGTGAGGGGGTATCTGTTCTTCCAGCCGGGACCCGCTTCTCCTCCATCCTCTCTTTTCCCTAGGTGACCACCAACCTTAGTTCAAGTTCTCCATGGGGGACTCCATCAGGAAACTCTTGAATCTTCCTTTGCATAAATATTATTTTTTGTAGTTTTTAGAAGAGGTGACCCCAACCTCTCTATTCTGCCATGTTGAGGGGGAATTTTGTTTGTGTTTTGCTAAGGTATAAATTCAGCCATAACTCCTCAGGGATAGGAAATGGTTCATGGTGAAAATACAACTCTTGAATTATATAGAGCTAAAAAGCCCTGACATAAACAGAGACAACAATGTCAAAGTTCTTTGCTTTTTGTGATTTTTTATATCTTAAAATAAATCTTTTGCTTATAGATTTACCTGGGTATGTCTCTTACTTACAGTCTGAATAGAGCAATTGGTACCAGGAGTGGGAAATGAACTACCATTTTAAGATCTGTATTTTGTTATCAGTATTTTCATGAACATAGTGGAGTCCCATCAGAGGCACATTCAAGTTTTATGAATCCAACTATATGTGCTGGGCCAAAGAGAGAGATTGAATATTTGAATCATGCAGTCACTTCTGCTTGCCATTTCTCTCAAGAGTATTCCCCAGAGTAAGTGTTAAAAGGAGGGATTAATCTACAGCTCCCTCAATTGGTCATAGATTCTTTGTGTCTTGTCGTGTGAGCTTCTCACTGTGCTGAGTGTGATTATAGTGTTTAAAGATAAGTATTTTTTTTATACAAGATGGCCTCAAATGTAAGCCAACTACTTCGTCTGGTGCTCACCCAAAGAATGAGCCATCTGTTTGAACACTGAAGGAAAGATTTGGCTGTGTTGGACATATTGAGAGTCTGCCTCCAACATGGTCTGTAAATGTTGTATACTGTATTTTAAAGGTGACTTCCATTTCCAAGTATAATTATGAGTCCATAAGATTTTTTTCTTGTGTGTACATCTTTGTGTAAGATGAAACTCCTTTATAATAAATGCTGCATCTTTTGAATTCACCTTTTTTAATAGATACCACAGATAATTGCAATAGCTACATTGCTTCCAACATGTGTGGAGACATTTTAAAAATTTTTTAAAGGGATTAAAACAGTGACAAAGTAAGGTCTTGAACAAATATGTGTAAAGTTTATATATAACAATGAATGACCCATACTAAGTCAAGACTATGATAAAATTTTATGAAATTGTATATTTAATAATATTAGCTCTAATCATGGCTGTGACCTTATCTGGTTATTCTCTGTAACTGTGCCATTCTGTCCCAGAAGATGTCTGACAGGGTTGGCCAAGGGCCAAAAGATGATGCTTTAGAAGAGAAATCAGCAAACTTTCTATGAAGGGCCAAATAGTAAGCATTCTTTATTTTTTTTTTAAGATTTATTTATTTATGCATATAAGAACTGGGTTACAGGCCAGAGGAAGTATGGGGATTGAGAGGAGTCAGCAGAGACAGGGGAGCAGAAAGGCAGATTGACCAAAATACACTGCTGAGGGGAGCAGCGGGCGAGGCAGGAGAGGTCTGCTGCGCCATGTGGGTCACCTCCCTGGGCAGCAGCAAGGATCATACTCGTGCTGCAGTGACTGCAGTTTGCTTCATAGTGCGTTGCTTAACCCATTATGCCACCAGCGAGGCCCAGTAAGCATTCTTTAAAAGACTAAAAAAAGTGATTTATGCAGGTCATAAAATACACTGCAACTACTCAACTCTACAATTGTACTGAGAAACCATTCATCAACAATATGTAAACAAACAAGTGTAGTTGTGTTCCAGTAAAATTATTTATACATAAAGAAATGACAGGTTGGATTGGCTTACTGACTGCTCTGTGCTAGAAAATAATGCCCTAGGCAGTGGTTCTCAAAGAGTGGTTTCCAGACTGGCAACATGGACATCATTTGAAACTTGTTACAATGCACATTCTCAGACCCCACCCATATTAGTGTCTGAATCCATTTGGATTTCATGACTTCTCCAAGGGATCCTGATGTATAACCTCCACAGGATCTCCAAGGGATCATGCTGAAGTATAACCACTGTTAGAAGGCTCTAAGATCAACTCTAATACCACATGAGGAAATAATTTTGGTAGTGTTACCACTGGTTAAGAAATTTGAATATTGAAATAACTATAAGCACTCTATTGAGTTAGAAAACAGTTTTATGCTTCTATTAAGGAAATACTGTTTCTCCATTTTCTGAAGTTATATTCTCTTTTTAATTTGTTCAAATGCTCTCTAACTGTCTCTTGGAAAATATTTTCCTTTCATCATCTATATTAAAATGTACTATGAAAATAGACAAGAGTTTCACTTTAGTGTGGAATCTAACAATGATGAAAATTTTTGCCTATGATTATTCAGATGTGGTTTTAAAAGACCCACCCTTCCAAATATCCATGTTAGGGTTTTCCATAAGAACTTTCCTATTATTCTGGAGTTGTTAGTGGGGTCCAAAAGTGAAAACAAAGGGAACTACATTCTCTCATATTTTACTATCCAATGCTGCTAAATTCCAGATATATTTTAACAACTACTGACTCCATGGGATTGGATGGATGTATTCAAGAGAATCCATCAGAAGCCAAATGTGCTTATAGGTCCTTTTTGTATTGTTACTTTAGTGGAGCAAGGACAGAGCCTGGAGAATGCAGGAAACGTATCCCACAGGGTTTGGAGCAGTGTGTATCATGGAAACTACTATCTACTTCTGTCTGGAGACTTTTGAAGGTAACGGATGGACAAGAATATTGTGGATTTCAGCAAGTCTGAAAGGATCTTGGTGTGGCATGTCTAAATAGAAGAGTGTTGTCACTGTCTCCCTGTTCTAGGTTTCCATAGTCCTCAGAAACTACAGAGAGTCATTTTGAGGTACTTCAGTCTTTTGGGTGAGAAATTTAGAAATGAAAGAAATGTCCGCAACTGCTCAATGAGCCTGGCCAAAAGAGAAGACAACCTACTTCCAGAAGGGCCCGAGGTTATTTATTGCTGTCTATCAATGCAGATTCTGTTTCCCCTCCCAGGGACTCCTCAGCAGCTGAAGGAACTGGTGTGACCCTAATGGCAGCCCAAGAAAGCACACATATTGCCTATTTGGAGACAACCAGCATCAGACAATACTAGAAATGAGGTTCCTTCTCCTCTTGCCCCCACCACAACCATTACCACCAGGCAGGCACATATTTTTATCTCCTTAAACCTTCCTCCTTGCACCCAACTCCAGCCTTGAAAGGAGAAGTTTTCACAAAGTCATACAATGTGGGTATAAGTCCTGGTGTTCCCACCAGTATGTGATTGAGATGGGCAAAAGGGCAGGAGTGGGCAAGGGGTTTGCATGAGGTATGAGCCAAGAATTGTAAAGGATTTGCTTTTACCCTACTTCTAACCTAACAAAACAGCCTGATACTACTTCATGTCAGACTTCTGAATTCATCAAACTCCTGGGTCAGAGACAAATAGCTTTTATTACCTATGGCACAATAAAAGCATGAACCCCAGTCGATTTGTGCTGGTTACACTTGCCCCTAAGCCCCATGGGGGTGATTTCACAGCCTGAGATAACAAGAATAAATAGAGTGGTTTGTGTTCTTGGAGAAGAAACCACTTTCAAGAGCCCAGCATCTTTTGAACAAGCAGCAAATATTGTAGCAGAGAATTAGCAAGTCAGTTTCCTGCCTTTTGGAAGTGAATGGTTAGATGGTGGCCATCAGAGCTGGGAGAAGGATGAGGCAAGGTGGCATTCATGATCCTAGACTTAGGGAAATACTGATGCTTGGGTTTAGCAAATTCAGGATTAACACCGAAGCGTGAGAGTCTCTTTAAATATTGCAGTCTGGGACCTTTCCTGGTTCTGGTAGTCATGCAGGGCTACCTGTTAGTCACCTGGACTTACTTGGTTTTCAGTGGCTACCTGCACAATTTGCTCACAAACCTGACCATCTAGCATGCTCAGCAGGAATGGACTTCTCCCAACGATCAAATTTAATGCAAAACTGAACTATTTTAATAACCCATGAATCAAATCTAGCCTCAGCCTATTTGAAATTTTTTTTCAAGATCAATTTATTTATTTATGCATTCAAGAACTGGGGCATATAGGCCAGAGGTATAGGGATAAGAGGATTCACCAGAGACAGAGTGGGGAGCAGAACAGGCAGATCCACTGAAAGACACTGCTGAGGGGAGCAGCGGGCGAGGCAGGAGATGTTTGCTGCACCATGTGGGTCAACTCCCTGACTGGGGGTTGAACTTTTATTGCAGTTGCTGTTCATAGCTTGATAATGCTGGGACTTCATCCCTTGTACCAGCAGGGAGGCCCCAGTTTTGAAATTTTTTGAAAGGATTTTAAAATAAATAAGAATATGTAACAGAGATCACATATGACCTACAAAGTTGAAAATATTTACTGTCTGGCTCTTTACAGAGAAAGAGAAAGACTCACTGTAGTATACACAGGCAATAATTAGTTCTCTTTCAAGTGACAGAAACCCAAATTTAATTAAAGTCAAAAGAGTACCTTGGTTTATATAAACAACCTGCGGAAAGGGCAGGTATATTATCAGTCCTTGGGGTAGCTGACTCTAGAAAGTAGAACAAAGGAGAGGGGGAAACACAAGGAGAGAGACATGTGGAGGAGAAACATGTAGAGATATATGGAGGATATACTTAGAAGAGACACGTGGGTGAGAGACATGTGGGGAGGCTGCTTCTGGTCCTTGGCAGAGACAATGACAGCTGTTATCTTGATCTCGAGGTGGATTGCTATGTATTTTGGATTTTGAGTCTCTCCTTCTGTCCCTGATCTCTGGGGCCTGCCCAAGGTTCCTTGTCAGCAGGTAACTTAGTCCTGTGACAAGCTTTTGGGCAGCAGCAGCCCTACCATGGGTCAAGCCTGTTTGACATAAAGGAATGGATAATTTTTGGAAATTTATTGGGAAACTATTATTTAAAGTCCTTTCTCCCCCCTCTCTCTCTCCACATCAATTCTATTAAAATTCTTTCACACTAAGAATCTGCTTTCTTTGTCTTCGAGCATGTGGATAACTGAACCCATTTTAAAGCATGCACCATTTAATAGTTGGGGGCACATGGGTAGCCCTTGGTTATGTGCTGGTTTTGTTAGGGGGAAAGGTAGTCCTGAATGGATTACACAGATGGGTGTGTGGACTCCAACCCTCACTCTAGACCACCACTGTTCCAGAACCACAAATCCTATAAGATGATTATCAAAGAGTGGATCACTGGGAACTGAGGGTGGAGTTAAGCAGCCAGGCTAGCTATAAAACCAGAGAGGTGAGCCTTGGGCTCTCTCTTCCTTTGGAGCCATCTCTGTTCCTTAGGAGCCATCTCACTTGACTCAGAGCCAACTCCTAACGTGCCAAAGTCTTCTGAGGACCCAGTGAGGGAAACCCATTTTATATTAGGGTTGTCCTGTAACAGTTTTTGTATATGCACACATGTTGGCTTCATTTCTGTTTCTACAGGGTACTGTGTTATCCCAAATAGTAGGGAATAAGGTTGAGGCCACTCCAGAATCTTCTCTACCCAGTGCTATACTCCGATGGGCACAGGCGTTTGCTTTCCAGCAATCGTGGCCAGGGTGGGAGAGATACCATGAACTGACCCAACCACACGTCAATTTAAGGGTCAGGGAGAGGCAAAGTCTACAACCAGAGCGCAGCACAGGGCAGTAGCACAGGCGTGATCCCAGTGATCATGGGCCGCTGTCCCTAGTGGTTTACCACAAGTGTCCTTTAGTTTGGAATAACATGGGGGTATTGAAGCCCTTTAAATGTCTGCAGTTGAAGCTCTTAGATTATAACATTTTCATGCGTTTACAATTAGCTGCTCTGTTTGTGACTGATGTTTCATGTTGGCCTCTCTTCCCTTGTTTATACAGTTTTATCACTTTGTTTGTAGTTGTGTTTTTTGGGAGACGATGCCCTGAAGCACTTCCTCTTTTACTGGGTGTTACCAGGGAAGAGCTGCTTATGGGAACTGTGATTAATCATCCTCTTATGGTCAGGCACTTCAGTCTTTCTGGTCTAGCCAGAGTTCTATAGCAAACATTACATTCCTAACTCTAGACTCTCTGTGTCCTATAATTGCAGAGATGATTTTGTTTTGCTAATTAATTTTTAGTGCGGCTTGTAGATGATGCTCATGAAACCAGTGAAATGTGACAGGCTTACAATCCATAATGAAACCTGAGTTAAAGCCACCATTCTTTAGATGGTTAACTTGGGACTGAATGCCAAGTGGATCCTAGAGCCTGTTACTCTCAGACAAAAGCAATCAGTTATTCCCACAACAAAATGGGTTCATCTGAAAACACTCAACAGAAAATGAAAGATCAGATACTTAAAATACAATCTAAGAAAAATCATCTCCTCCTTATGCCCCTCAAGAAAAAAAAAAAAAACAGGAGGAATTTTATAACTGTAAGGTAGGATATCTGTACCAAGCTCTGCCTTTTCACAGGAATGTGAGCTAAGAGAGGAGTATCCACAAAACTGTTTATTCCCCAGATGGCAAATGAGTGCTGTGCAGAAAAAAGAAGAGTGCTGGTTGCAGGAAGAGACCTTCAGTGCTTGATTGTTGAGACACCCCCTGGAATGCATGACATGCCACATGCCAGCCTTCCAAAAAAAAGGGTACCCCTCACTGAAGCTTGGGAGAAGGGTTTTGTTTTTGTTCCTTTAAATTTCAATTCTCCCTTTTCTGTTGCTTGTTCAGCAGTGAAACTTTTGGTTTGTAAAACAGAGTCTGGTTTCTGAATGTTTGGCTTTCCGTCACGAGGCAAATATACCCTCACCTCAAGGGGTTTGGTAATAAGAAGAGGGCACACTGGAGAGTTTATTCATGGTTATGTTACAGGGCAACCCTAATATAAAATGGGTTCCCCACACTGGGTCCTCCACCCGCGCGCTCAGAAAACTTTTAAAGTCCCAACCCAGGTACACGTGGCAAAAGTTATTACCACGTTTTATTTTATGAAAGAAAGGGGAATAGAATAGTAATAACACCAAAGGAAAAAGAAAGGGATACAAATCCACAAATACTCTACCAGATCTAAGCA
>JAGFMF010011756.1:5790115-5901537 GCA_019455555.1 Galemys pyrenaicus | reverse complement strand
CTCTCTCTCTCTCTCTCTCTCTCTCTCTCTCTCTCTCTCTCTCTCTCTCTCTCTCTCTCTCTCTCTCTCTCTCCTGCCTACTGCTGAGGGGAGCAGTACGCAATACAGGAGAGGTCTGCTGTGCCATGTGGGTCAGCTCCCTAGCCAGAGATGGTACTTGAGCTACAGTTGCTGTGGATAGTTTCATAGTGCTGCACCTTAACCCTTAGCGCCACCAGGGAGGCCCAGAAATATCTTATTTTTAAAAAACATCAAAGTTGAAAGGAATGGTAGTAATTCAGCTCCATTCTGTCACCCAGTTGCTTTAACATCTATCGTGTTAGCTCTTCAAAACCTGCCCCTTCGGTTTTCAAATAGGAGGTTTTCTCTGTTGTGCGTGCATCTGCTTTTTGGTTGCACCTACATGTCAGGAGTAGTTCTGTCCTCTCTGGGACGACCCCAGGGAGCAGGCTGCTGACTTTTTTATTGTTCTATTTACTTTGCACACACCCAAGTCATCTCCTCTCCAAGTGAATTTTAGTTAAACATGCTTGACAAGGAAATGTTGTTTGGGTGATACAGTTTCATTGCTTTTCTGCAAAAAAACTAGTTTCTAATATTAAGGGCTTTTTATTAAAATGGTCAATAGGCACTAGCACCACAAACTTAAGAATGAAACTTAAGTATAAGATCTTTCACTGAAAGTTTTTTATTTTCAATTGCTTTTTTCGTCAGAAAAAAAAAAAACAACAAAAAACCAGTTCCTAAAGTGAGGGTGAATTTGTGGGAGGTAAGCACATTTTTAGCATCTGAAACGAATCTTTGTAAGGTAGATGAGTGTGGAGCATAAAAAAGCACAAACAAGTTTATTGTCTTAAAACATTAAAGCTGTGTTAAGGGTATGTGTTAGTAGGTGATGAACTATGGGGCAGTGACGGTATATGAACAGTATTTTGATCCTGTGCTTAATTCTAGCATATGCAATTTTGATAATTAGACTTAATTCCTAAAGATAAACTTATACCTTTTCCTTGAAGTTCTATGGTTTATAAGGCCATGCCTCATATGTCTTTTTAAATTAATCTTCCTTCACATTTCACCTGGAAGATTTATGTCTTTTATTGCTCTAAGAAATTTCTTCCTTTATTTGTCTCTGCTCTCTCCCACCAGCCTGAACTATGTGTATAAAATTGAACTTGAAATTTTCCATTCTCCAACTTTTTCCCTCCCATTCACCACTGGTTTTCTTTTTGATTTACATTCTGAGATTTTTCTCAACTGTTCCTTCTAGGCCTTTTATTGAAGTTTTTATTTAGCAAATCATATTCTTGATGATCAAGAGTTTTTCAGGTTCTCTGTCCAATAAGAAAAGCATATCTTATTTATTTTTTCAAGTATTCCTAAACAGTAATTGAATCGAGTTCTTTTGATTAACAGTGATAGAAAATGTAAACCAAGCTACATAAGGAGAGTGGTAACGTTATTCTCTAAACAAATGTTCAGAAGGAGGGCTTACTTAGGGTGTAGGTCAGTTTGATATGGGAGCTTACATAGTATTGCCAGCACCTGGTTTTGCCTTTTTAATCTTAACTCTGTTTACTGTAGTTCCGTTATCAAACCTTCTACTCATAATAGCAGGTGACAACCTGTTTTAGGCTATACAAGTTAAGGTTCCCTGAGAATGCGTGAAGGCCTCTTTTCTGCTCATCCCAGCGGTGTCTCATTGTACCTCGCTGGTTCCGACTGGGCAAATTCCTAAACAAGTCCAGTAGTCATGGGAATGAAATCGGGAAATTTTGCACTCAGGCAACTGTAGTCATCTTGCTCCCACTGGGGAAGTCTCTGCTTGACCTTAGAGGTTAGGCCTTGGGTGTTGACTGGAGTCAACTGCATTTGAAATATGGGGACAGTGTGGGGCAGGAAATGACTCAAGAGAACAAAATAGGATAAGCACAGGAAAAGGATTCCTTGGCATAAATCATACCAAATATTTTTGACAGTCATACAATTTAGAAAAACTGGAAAGTTACGAATGTGTAGGGGCAAAGTGGTAGGTGAGTATTAAGCATTTAGTGAAATAGAGAGTAGGAAAATAAGATTGACCTGTATGTATTGTTAAAGGAACCAACTCAGCCCCCAGATGGAGCTGATATCAGTTTTGAAGTCAGTGGGTTTGGAGAGTGGTGTTCTTGGGTTCACTCTGGGAAAGATTTCACTAGAGCTCTCTGTTCAGCAGCACGCAGTGAGTTCCCTAGGTGAGTTTCTCCATGAGGCAGAGCCATTGGTTATATTTAAAGAGCAGGTTTAGGGCCCTCCCTGGTGGTGCAATGGGTTAAGCAATGCACTATGAAGCAAACCACAGCTGTTAGGGGGAAAGGCAGTCCTGAATGGATTACACAAATAAGTTGATGGACTCCAACCCCCACTCCAGACCACCACTATTCCAGAACCACAAATCCAATAAGATAATTATTGAAGAGTGGATCACTGGGACCTGAGGGTGAAGTTAAGCAGCCAGGCTGGGTATAAAACCTAGAGTCTTAGGTGCTCTCACAGCAGAACTGTGAGTCTTAGGCGCTCTCTTCCTTTAAAGCCATCTCCCTTAATTCAGAGCCAGCTCTCAACACGCCATTGGGTTCCAGCTCAGAAGATCTGGTCAGATATTTATGGATTTGTATCCCTCTCTTCTTTTTATGTTATTACTACTTTATCCCCCTGCTTTTGTAAAATAAAACCCTTTAATAACTTTTGTCGTGTATGCTTGCAGTTGGGGCTTATTATAAAAGCCTTTTGAATGCATGGGTAAAAACCCTGTCAAAAAAACCCATTTTATATTAAGGTTGCCCTGTAACACAGCCACTGTAGCACAAGTTCAATCCCTGAACATGTTTGATCCCTGCTGCCCAGGGAGGTGACCAACATGGCCTGGCAGACCTATGCTGCCTTGCCCGCTGCTCCCCTCAGCAGTCTTTCAGTCCATCTGCCTGTTTTGCTCCCCACTCTGTCTCTGATGACCCTCCCACCCCCCACACCTTTGGCCTGTACCCCAGTTCTTATATGCATAAATAAATAACTCTTTAAAAAAATAAAAAGCAGGTTTATTAGAGAAAGGGACAGACAAGTAAAGTTGCATAGATACAAGTGGGCAGGAAGAGCTGCCCTAAAAGGGACAGGTTTGCTGAGAGAGGCCTGCATGGTTGCAGGCCGGTGGCCTTGAGGAGAGCTGTCTCCACTGAGGGAGGTCAGTGAAGGGAAGCCTCAGCATGGTGCAGATCATGGGCAGGCAGGAAGGCTGCTGCCTTGCAGAGGAGAGAGTTGCTGAAGAGAAGCACCTGCATAGTCACAGGAGGGCAGAAGGATGACTGCCCTGTTGTGGGGGCAACATTAAGTTTGTATCATCTTTTAGTAGGGAGTGGCTCATCTCTGATGGTTTATTCCTTAATCTCTACATCTTCACCTTCATGTCTGTGCTCCTGACACTCTCTATAGCAGTCTGATCCCTGTCTGGGTGTTGCACTTCTTGATCTGGCAGTTGACCCTGAGGGTCTTAGTTTCTATAACTGGGTTAATAGTTTTATGCTAATCTCTTCCACCCCCCCCTCCTTGTGTGGGGGCCTAGTGGTGTTTCCTTCTCTATTTTTTAGTCTCCAGCAGAGTGGCTCATGTTAAACCCCATGTCAGCAAATCAAAAAATTTAAATTTGTATGTTCAGTGCTCCAGAAGAGGGAGGAATAGGTCAACTAATCAGAGCTTGGAGCTCAGCTCAAGTTACCTGATTGGTTCCAAGAATTTCTCTTGCTAGGAAAGTAACCCTCTTTAATCAATCAGCAAATGCACAGTATAACTTCTTTCCCATGCACTTGGTCTATAAAAATCTTTTGTTTGGATCTTCAGAGCTCCTACTTGCTAGATTGAATGCTGACTGATTCATGAATCACTGAATAAAAGCCTACAATACTAAATCAGTGGAAAAATTTCTTTTA
Source organism: Galemys pyrenaicus (assembly GCA_019455555.1). Lineage (NCBI taxonomy): Eukaryota > Metazoa > Chordata > Mammalia > Eulipotyphla > Talpidae > Galemys > Galemys pyrenaicus. Next base: position 5,897,575 of record JAGFMF010011756.1, on the reverse strand, counting down.
ACAGTACTATTAAAATAATCTGTCTGTATAACTACTATGATGGGGAAAGAGGCAGAGAAAAAAGTTTTAATGACTGAAAATATCTCTGTATATACTTGACATTTCACCAATTTTGTTAGATTAAGAAAATGTTGCTGGGTGAATTGGGATGATTAGAAACTATTAATCACTTACATTTTAATGGGAATTTTCTTTATCAATTGTCCTATTTCAAGAAGAGATCAGGTTACACTTAAAGGTATTTCTGAATATTTTTCGAAGTTTGAATTATGACACTTTACTTTTACAAAAGACTTACACTAGGATCCATTGTTGCTAAACCAAAAGAAATCTGAAGAGGGGTTTTACCTTTATGGTAAAGGTTGAAAAGTGAAACTAGTGTTCATTATTCGTTACGTGGTAGCTGAGCAAACACCCTGAACAGCAAGAGTGGCCCCACTGAGCTCCTTTCCCAAGAACCACTTTTTACAGACTGGGTATGTGTCATATTACTACCGCTTTTACCAATACTGGTGTTATTTTAGGATTTATGTGTTATTTGGTATAATTTGGCAGTTTTTTTATTCTGGGAACACAAACATTTTTTTCATATAAATGAGTGGTTAATTCCTTTTTCACTTTATGCCATTTGGCTGATGAAAGGTTCATAGGCAGACTCTACTTTTGGATAGCAGGGAAAACTTATAAGGAAACATAGGCTTTTGCTAGAGACTAGGAGGAACACTAGTCTCTTTCAAGACGACACTAAGGATTCTAAATGGGTGATATCTTAAGTAAAGGAGGATTTGCAGAAAGAGAAGAAGAGGAAAATGAAGACAAGAACTCCATCATGTTGAGGTCATTTTACTGTTCTCTCCAAGAGATTGAATCTCAGTTCTATTTTTCTTTTTTCCTCCTCATTCTTTTAAGTTAAAGTGACAAGGAAAAAAAGAAAGAAAGAAAACTCTTGCATAAATAACTAGCTCCTGTAATTTATAAGTCTGTGCTCTGTGAACTGTTAACCCAATGTGTATTTTCCTAACCAGTTTGTTTATTAAATCCAGAGATTAATATTTTGATATAACCATGTAGCAAACAAAGGATGGGAAAAGTAGATTTTATCTGATTAAGAGCTGGAAGTATCACCTCTGACATTAATAACTGTCTTTTTGTTTGCCTTTCTAAGCCTACTGTGCACTTTGCTCTAAAGTGAGTGCTACAGTGGTAGCTGTCTTCCTTGTAAATCTTTTTTAAAATCTCTCTGCTTTAAAAATAAACAAACGGAACTACAATTGAACAAAAAAGCATCTGCACAGTGAAAGAAACACTCATTAAAATGACAAGACAACATATGAATGGAAGAAAATATTTGCACATCATATATCTGACAAGGGATTGATAGCCAAGATCTACAAAGAACACATATTCAACTTAACAAAATGAAAGCAAAGAGTCCAGTCCAAAGATGTGCAGATAAACACTTCTCCAAAGAAAACTTACAGATGGTCCACAGGCACATGAAAAAAATTATCACTTATTATTAACACTTATCATTATCACTTATTATCAAGGAAATGTAAATAAAAACCCCAGTGAGATGCATTCTCATACCTGTGACAATGGCCCATATCAAAAAGACCAGAAGTAAGTGGTGAGGGTGGGAAGAAAAAGTAACCCTTATATTATTGGTTGGAATGTAGATTGATTTTGTGCCCATGGAAAGCAGTATGGTGGTTTCTCAAAATATTAAAATAGGTCTACTGTATAATCCAGAACTTCTATTCCTGGATATCATCCAGAAGAATGCAAAAACACTAATTTTAAGGGGTATATACATACTTATGTTCATTTGTAACACTATTTAAAATAGCCACGTTATGGGAATAACTTAAGTGTCCAATGACAGGTGAGTGGATAAAGAAAATATGGTATATTTACACAATGGAATGTTATTGAGCTATAAAGAATGATGAAATCTTGCAATTTGTGAAAACTTGGATGGAATTGGAGATTATTTTATATGAAATAAATCAGAAGGAAAAGACAAATATTATGTCATTTCACTCATTTGTGGACTATAAAGAAACAAAACAAATTAGAACAAATCCCAGAAATCTGATTCAGACTTAAGGCTACTAGAGGTAAGAATTGGGGTGGAGAACAAAGTGGGGAGGCGATCCAATGGATGGTGGTGGAGGAGTATGGGTGCTTTGCTAGTGGGTGCGCTATGGTAACATACATCTTAAGAGACATGACCCAATATCCCTAAATCATATATAGTGTTGTAAACCAATGTTACCTCGCTAAAGAATAGCAGACACAAAGAAGTCTCTGTGCTTTGATAGCTTTGGTTTCTGGAAGCATGAATTTATTTGTCATTTGGAAATTAAAATATGGACTAGTTCACCCTTCTGCCCAGACCTACCTGAGGAAGCAACAGCCAGGAAAAGACTGGCTGGGGTGGAGTGTGGAGGCTGAGGATAGCTGCTCTGATGCTCATGGCGAAGGCACTGCAGGCTCTGGTTTTATCAAAGGAGCATGCTGGAGGAGATCTCTGAGGTTATTGCTAGCTTTGACATTCTGTCATTGGACATATGGTGTGTCAGTTTTGATGTTAACCAAGAATCAGTGCAGATCTGCTCTTTGTTTAAAATAAGTCTCCAGTGATGGGAATACATGGGGATTACAATTGATGTCAAATATATGTAAATTAAAAAAAAATTTATATTAAAAAATAAATTTAAAAAAATAAAATAAGTCTCCACCTTATTTGGATTTCGTTAGTGATAAGACTGTGTTCTTAGGAGGGCAGAAGACAGACATGGAATCCCCTATCCGTGGTATTCTTGTCTGTATCACATGTCAATCGTCTCTTCTGCCTAGAAAGCTGTGAGCTGCCTGGGAACAGTTCTTGCTTTTCCTGGTGTTCAACATGGCGCCTGTATGCAGTTCTGCTCAGACTAGATATCTGATTTGAATAATTTTTATCTGATCTTCAGTTCTAATTTAAATGATAACTTTAAAGTAACTTGTCTTACCTCTTTTTCATACTATTTGGAAAAGTTCTTACTCAGTGTATTCTTATGCTATTTTCTCTTCCTAACTACAAGTAATTTTAGTTTTAAAAGAAATGGCCAGTTTGTGTCTTTTTCTCTAATTGAAATATTAATCTTCTTCAATATAATTTCCCAATGAGGAAGGGGAAGATTAGGGTTGCTGAGTAAAATTCAGGATACCCACTAGAAAATTGAAGGGCAGGCAATCAATGAACGCATTCTAATTACAAATATGGCTCAATTTTTTGTTGTGTATTGAAATTTTGCTTTTCTTGGGTGTCCTTTCCTTTATACATAGTTTTGCTAAGTCCCAAACCCCAAGTCTCTCCTCCTGGTCAGTAATAGCCTATGTCTGGGACTCCAAACTTGGGTTCTAGAGAACTTAGTGGAGCAGCAGCATCCTAGAAGCCAGGGTCACCCTCCTTCTTCTCCGAGGGAATCATTTAAATTGCAAATAGAGGTAAATAAAAGAGCCAATGAGAGCACATACTGGCTGTTATCTCCTCTTTCTTTAAAACTATTTCACTGTGTATAGAAGCCCAGAGTTCCAACCTCTGAAAGTAACACTTTGACAATAAATGTGGAAATAGGAGGCCTAGATTTTTTTCATGAGATCCTGAAAGACAAATGTGAAGGGTCACATAAAGACTTTCCTAACAAATGTGTTTAAATTCTTCTCAAATGGGAAAATTGTATGCTTTCTCAGGCTTATTGGGAAAAGAAAATGGGGGATTGACAGCATAATTTTTTCCAGTTCTCCAAAACATTCATTATGACTAAGAGAAATTTCTGATTCTCCCCCTCTGTCCCCTTCTGGGTTTATTGCTAACCCCCAAACTTGAGTACTCCAGGGAATACCTGCATGTCTAGGAATGGTGTGGAAAGCATGGGTGGATGGGTAAGAGCTGCTGACAGTAGGCTTGGCAGTCAGATATTAAATCCCATACAGCATAGAAGCTTTCGCCCATGGGCCCATGTCTAGGATCTGACAAAAAAATAGGGTAACATTTCCCTCTTCTCTGCTCTCACTTTTCCCTGTTCCTTGTCTTGGTGTAAGGGGAGCAGCTCTGAAGCTATCATACTTGTAGTTCACCTTGAAGAAATCATGCTGGGGGTACTTCTAGTGGGTGTCCTTTCCTCACTGCACTGACACATCACCAGGTGGGTTGACATATCTCCAGAGGGCTCGGCTGAGCCCTGGAGATAACCGGTATGCACAGATATTGGGGTAAGAGGTCTGAGACAGAACTTAGACTGTGGAGGGGTATTCTCTGTCTTTCATACCCAAGGCCACAAAATAATTCTTGCTGGGCATCTTGGAATCATTTAAGAATGGCATTTGGGTTTATACGGACTGTGTCTGTATGTAGGCTGAGATACTCTGCCTTTTATCTTTTAGAAAGGGCATTTTAAACTTTCTTTTCTATCTTTTATATTCTTACATCACTGTTCATTTTTGTACAATATTTGATTTCTCCTCTTAGGTGTAGTCCCCAAAGTTCTCCCACCACAAAGTCACCTGTGAAACATCACTGTAGTCCCTTGGGCTCTTCCTTCCCTACTTTGGCCCTATCTTTCCTGCTCACCTGCTGTATGCCTTAGCTCTGTAGCCAGTTTGCAATAAACTTTTTTTTTTTATATGTTATATTAGGTGGTACAGATAGTGCTTATGGTGCATAGTAAAAAATCCTAAAAATCCCAGTTTTATTGTTTGTTTTTTTTAGTCATAATTGCCTTAACATATAGAGTGTAAAGTCTTTTCTAATTATTATTGCCTAAGCAGTGACAAAACTGTTTAGTTTCTCTGTCAAGGTAAAAACGTTTAAAAGTTAAAAGATATTAAACTGAAAAAAAAAACTTGGTTCTCAAAAAGACATTTAATGTCCTATAATTAGTATAAGACATGCATTATTATATTTTTTCCTGTCAACTAAATAATTGTAATTGATCAGTAAGTCTTTTTTATAACTGACATAATTGGGAGAAAACTTTAGATTTGCCTGTTCCTGAGCTTTAGCTGTATTACCTATATTACCCACGAGATGGCAGCAGAGAAATATTCATTTAAATTTATCAACCACACAGAGGTGTTTGTAAGTGCACTTTAACAAAAAATACACTAACCTTTTGTAATTTGATCCTTTCTGAGCATTGAATGTGAGAATTTTCAAATAATTTCCCAGGTCTTTTCTGAGAGCTAAAACGAGGGTCTTGTTTTCTTTATTCATCTTAAAATTGTTTCGCTTACAATTTTCAGGTCAGGTCTAACTAAATACCATGCAGTGTATATCCTGAGCTATGTGTTCCTGCCATCATCAGTATTCTCATAAATAATCTTAGACAATAGGGAACAATGAACTTTGGAATCTTAAGTGTGTCCTTTGTGGTGATTTACAACTTACTTTAACAGAAAGTGCTTTTTAGGTCTTGGGGTCAGAGTTTATATGGGGCAGTAAATAGTAGTAGAATAAGAAGAAAGAATATTCCTATACACACTACAGTTTTCACCTAATTTGTATTATCTTTATATTATTGTTTTTTCCACTTACTTGTTCAAGTGAGTAATTGGAGTTAAGAATAGATAGTTACAGGTGCTATTGAGTCAGGACAGAAGTAATTTTCCTGTGAATGACCTTGCTTTTCTAATTTTAGGGTCTTGAATTTCTTATGTAATGATAAAAGGCATAATATAAGCTTGTGCTATAGATATAATTAATAACATATTAATTATCATTTCCCTGTACCATTTATTATGTTGGATTTCATTATGTGTGAGCCTGGGAGAACTTAATTACACACACACACAAATGTGTTTTCTGTTTCTATAGAGATCATGTTGCAAAGTTTTAAATCATATAGGAATAAATGAAAAAGAAAATGAAGTCTCTCATAATAGCTTCCTATATATTTGTCTATGTAATGACAACTATTCCATTTTTAATAAAGTAAGATCATACAATAGTGATGCTGTTTGTCCCTTGAGTTTTGTATTTACTCAGTTATGGACATTTTTTCATGTTCAACTTTCATAAACTATACATTATTATTCCATTGTATGCTTGTGACACAATATTTTAAACTAACTCTTGATGGATGTCGTTTTCCATGTCATTTCTTGCAGCTGAAATAACAATAATGTACTAAACAATTTGTATGTTTACCTTAGTGTACTTAAATCTAAACTTCTTAGCAAATAACATTTTTCAAAACTGGAACCTCATTATTGAAAGTAGTAGTAAAATCCCACAGTTACATCCTAGCCAGAGTGGCGGAGATGGTACATTAAACATAAAGACGTTCTGATAACGTCTCCTTTTCTTTTTTAAAGTATTAGGGTGAAGCCTGCACTTTAACGGTGGCAGTAAAGGACAGAAGACACGACTTCTCAAGTTTTAAAATGTGCTATAGCAGTGATGCTTGGCAGAGTGCTCCCCTTTCCTTGAGCTGTCTTCACACACGTGCTGCCCCACAGAGCGAGCAACCCAGGTGCCTGGCCCAGCAGGTTGGGGTGCTGGTTTTTATTTAGACAGTGTCCTGCAGAATTGAAATGTGCTCTCCCAGGGGACTCTCGTTTCCTGTGATTCCCCTAGGGTGCCAGAGATCAAGAAACTGAAGGTTTGAAGTCTGGGAACCCAGGGGCAGGGTATTCTGGAGCAGGGAAGCAGGATTGTGGAATGCTCTCCCTGGCGTGGTCCAGCAGAGCCGGGTCTGTTTGCCTCCAGGGCACAGCGGAAGCCCCATCTGTTTATCCGAGCATGTGTCTGAGTGGTTGCCTGATGGCGGCTCTCCTCACCCGGGCGGGAGGGGTTGCATCTTCTCATCTTTGCCACTTCACATGGAGGGGCTAATGCTGGCAAAGAGTTGTTTTATAATAGGGTATCTCAGCCAAGGGATTCAGCCTCTTATTTGTTCCACAGGAGGGTGATAAACATTTTATACAAATAGTAAAATTTAACTTCTAAGACAGCAAGGTGTAACATTTCAAATTCAGAGCTCTTCTTCAAGTGTCATGATCATTTTATCATTTGTTGAATCTTATATCTCACTGGTTATATAAACAGATAACCTGGGGCTCTAGAGCCATTAAAAAATATCTCTGGCTTTGTATGAATTGGAAGGAAAGATTCTTACATTTTATAAGGTCCTAAGGTTTGCAGGACCATGAGGAACTTTTTCTAGCATGCAAGGCAGCCAGACTCTCCTCGTTATTCTTGCACAATAATTTTTGCTCTTGTTCCACTTTTTGCACCATGTCTAGTTTCAGTCTGGGCTCCTAGCAGTGTCTCTCATTTTCAGGGGCTCTTTTTAGGTTCTGAATGTATTTTTGTTTGTGACTTTACAAACAAAATAGCCTGACCATACTGCTTCTGAACAAAGCATATAAAAAAAGTAGAAGCATCAAACGTGCACTTTTGCACTATAGGGACTGTGTTTGATGTGTTCTGTGCCTCTCTGAAGTTTTAATACTAACTAAGGCAAAACGTAAAGCTTGCAGTACATTTTGCTTTGACTTTATTCATCTAGAGTAAGTTTGCATTGAACATCTATCAGGTGCCAGGCACGGTTCCTGTTACTGTCTTGTGAAAAAAAAAAAAAAAAAAAAGACAACTTTCGTCACTGCCATTGGCTTTTTAAAAAAGCAGGTAGAGACAGATAATAAACAAATAGATGAGTCTTACTATATTAGCTGGTGGCTAGTGCCAAAGAGAAAAAGATGGCAGCGAAAAGACCTGGGTTGCAATTTTAAGAGGGACAGCCAGGGCTCATTGGAAAAATGACTAGAAGAAATGGATAATGGGGAAAGAGGAGGAATGGCAAATGCTGACTCCAGGGTGCGGTATGCCTTGTAGTGTGCGGTTGGCAGGCAGGGACTCAAGGGGAGTGAGGGACCTGGGTCTGGAGAGAGAAGAGGCCAGCTATGTGGGCCCGTTAGAGCCTGTGTAACAGGTAATCCCCATAGAAACGGTTGGTTGTAGACTCCTTGCCCCATTAAGGAAGAATAGAGCTGGGTAGCTAGGAGAATCCAAGCAGAAGACTAAGAAGAAGACTTGGGAGAGAAACCTTGAGGAGAGAGAAGACTTAAGGAGGCACACCAACCAGAGAGACAAGTGAAGAAGAAGCTGTGCTTGCTTCTTGGCCGTGATCTTGAACCAGGAGAAGATACTTGAAAGATACATAGAAGGAGATACTTGAAAGAAACGTGGGAGAGACACATGGAGAAGCTGACAATGGCCACCTTTAGCTCAGCTTGTGTTTTGATTTCACTCTTGGTTCTGCCTGCCACCAGTATGCACCCGGGCTCCCAGCTCAGACAGCTTCACCAGTAGGATGTATTGACCATTTACTCTCTCTCTCTCTCTCTCTCTCTCTCTCTCTCTCTCCCCATTTGCCTTTCCCTGCATGGCTGCCCTTGAGTCTTGTCCTGAGTTCTTAAACATGCAGGTGAGGACTCACACCCAGATCACCCTGATTCCCTCTGGGATGCCCTGTAACACCTAGAGAGTTTTGAATTTACTATAAGAGAACTGTGGGACCTTAGGGTTTTAAACAGAGGAAGGATGTGATTTGGCTAGATTTTTGAAAGGATCAGTGAAGCTGATGTGTTGATGAATGGAGTGGGGCAGGCAGGGATGGTTGAAGTGATGGTAACGGTTTAGAAAGAAAAGATGGTGTTCATGCAGGTGGTGACAATAGCTAAAGAATCTGTTCATATTTTGAGGACCACGCAAACAGGATTTCTTCGTGTGGGATCTACAGACCAAGTTTTGGGCAGAACAGAAGGGTAAGGTTCAAGTATAATTTAAAATGGGAAGGGACATTCATGAAACTCAGGTCTAATTTTTTAAAATTATAAATAATTAGTGGAAATTAAAACCCAAGTGTTTGCTGTAAGAGCATATTATTGACACCACTGCTTTGTGGAAAAAGTTTTAGCATCAAGGAGAAAGTTTTAGGTAAACTTACCTAAAATTCACTATTCACTCATTCAAGGAAACCTACTAAATACCCACTATGTCCATCACTGAAATAGATTTTGAGTGTGCCAAATGAAAACATCTCCTTAAATATTCTTATGCATATTATTTATAAGATAGGAAAAATTTAATTAAGTAGAGAGACAAACAAGTAACTGCAATACAGTTTGGTAAGTTCAATACTCAAAGTGAGAAAGTAACTTGGGCTCTGTGTTCAGGCAGACAATATTTGAAGTCCTGTTTCCACAGTTCTTTCCTTGTGTACTTGTAGGTAATTTATCTTTGATTCTCAAGTCCTGATTTAGAAAGTGGATACAATACTTCCTGCCTTGGGGCCTCCCCTGGTGGCGCAGTGGGTTAAGCAGCGCACTATGAAGCAAACCGCAGCCACTTGCAGCATGAGTTCAATCCCTGCTGCCAGCCAGGGTGGGGACCCACATGGCGTGGCAGACCTCTCCTGCTGGGCCCGCTGCTCCCCTCAGCAGTGTGCTTCTGTTGATCTGCCTGTTGTGCTCCCCGCTCTCTGTGGTGAATCCTCTCACCCCCCACACCTCTGGCCTGTACCCCAGTGCTTGTATGCATAAATAAATAAATCTTTAAAAAAAAAAAAAAAAACCAATACTTCCTGCCTTGCTTTTCATGTACATGATTCCAATATGTTCCAAAGCAGAAGGTCATGAATGGGCATGAACAGTAAGAAGTTTGAGAAAATCAGATAAAGATTTTCTAAAAGGAAGTTTTTAAGTAGTAGAATAAGGTAAAGCTGAGAGATAAAAAAGACATTTGCCCTTTTATATTTGTATAATACTCCTATTGAAGACACTGATATCTGCTCCACACCTTACCACCTATGGCTCCAGGTCCTGACTTTTTAAGACAAGTAGGAAATCTATTTGGCACTTCAAGCAACTTGACTCATTCATGTAATCTTATCTTAGCCTGACTTTTATTTTTCCCCTAAAGATTCTGTACAACTTTTGAGCTTTTACTGGGGTGTTCCCACCTTAACACCTTCTTGTAAATCCCCCAAGTCCTTCAGAGCCCATTTCAATGTCTCCTGATCCAGAAGACCCTTTATTGTCCCTGGAAATCTAAGCCCTCTAACCTCTTGGACTTCTCTCTTTTGACTTAGTGGACATTCTCTACCAACCATCTTTTGCATGCTTAGCCCAGGATGAAAAGTTCCTCAAGTTCAGTAATTATATTTACTCATATTTGTATATCATTCATCCAGCTAACTGAAAAGTTAGCTCCACATTTTACACATCTTATATGGAGTGGATGACATCTAAATAATTTAATTTGGATAATCAAACCATTTTTTGTTTTATAGGTACAGAATAAGAACTAATCCATAGTTGTAAAGGGTTCTGGATCATTGAATGAAAGCTGCTCTTTCAGCAGATCATAATTGCATAAAGCTGTTAAGTGTATACTTTTGAAGAACAGGTTTTGCTGTGTTGCTGAGTTCATGTTGCCATGACAACCTTAACTTTTGGCACTTTCTGAATTTAGTGTCCTACTTAATTTCCTGTGTTTGGCTCTGAGAGACCATATTGTTCTGTCCTTTTTGCTTGCTTAGACAAATCTTTGAATCAAACATCATTTATTAATTAATTTGTCCTATTCAATCATAAATTCCTTAATATTGTGGCCCTGACCTTATTATCCTCATGATGCCTGATAGGCAGTAAATATGTTAATATACCTCTCGGAAGAACTGAGAAATCGTTGATGTGACAGGATGAATGTTTTCCACAAAGATGTACAGGTCACAATATCTGGAACTTGTGTGTACATCGTCTTACATAAAGAAAGGTACTTTACATATGGGTTAAATCAAGAAGTTTGAGATGGGAACATTAACCTGGGTTATCCAGCTGTGTCAGGTGTGACCACAGGAGTCATTAAAAGAGGGAAATAGGAGGATGTGGGTCTGTAGGTGGAGATATGATGATGAAGGAGAAGTGAAATGGGGATATGAAACCAGGCTTTTAGCTTTCTAGAAGCTATAAAAGTTGAGGAAATAAAATTTCCCTTGATGCCTCCAGAAGCAATGCAGCCCTGTCTGTACCTCAACTTTGTATTGCTGACCTCTAGAACTAAAAGTAAATACATTTGTGTTGTTATAAGTAATATGGTTTGCTACCGTAACAATAAGACAGTAATATAATTGGGTAAATAAGTTTCAAAGATCATTCAGTGGCCAGCAAAGCAATTCTAATTAAGTCATTTGTTGGTTAGTTGTCAGAAAATACTACTTGGAGTAGTACAAAAGGAGGAAGGGGGAAGGAAGTATAGAGTTTGTTCATTATAATGCAGATACTGTCAGAGTCCCAGTAATCAGCAAGGTAAATATAGAGTTGCTTATAACTAACCCACTAAGTTTAGACATGTTATTTATTTGAAAACTTGAAAGCACTAATCTAGAAAAAACATAGGTAGTATTGACATATGCTTTATTTAGAAGGTACCAGTGGATGAGTGGGGGTCTCTGAAATTATCATGAACACATCATCAATTCACAATGCATCAATTCATAGGAAACATCAAGGCCATAGTGTTTTCTAACCCACAGAGTCCATTAAAAGTGTTTTAAGAGTTACAGAATCATGAAACTTCCATCCAACTGGTGATCTCTGTGTCGACCATGAATAGGAAGGTTGAGACTCAGTGGAGAGCTAACTGCTCCCCACACGCTCAGCGTCCTTTGTCCTACTTCCATTTTAGAGCTCCCTCTATGTGTCATCACTACCGAGTTAAAGGTGCAGAGACAAAGAAGTTAAATGGCTTGACTGAAATCAAACCCATATCAGCTCCACATAGGAGGTTCACACAGTACTGTGTTTAGTCCTTCTGTGAAAGTTATAGTGTCAGGATTAGTATGAGTGACTTTGTCCAAAGTCCCTTAATGCATATGTGACAAATCTAAGATTGGCTCCACAGTCTGTGTCCTCCGCACTGCAATATGTTCTCTTCTAACTCCAGGACACCCTAGTTTTGTCTTCTCAGGGTGTGCTTGGGGTGTAGATGTGGACTTAATCTGAAGTCAATGGGTTAGTACAGAGACAAAATGTATATTGATGAAAACTACTTTAAGTCCTAAGAGAAGTGTTTACAACCAATAAGGAGCACTAAAACTTGATGGCGAATATGAAGAGCATTGTCTTACTCAGGAATAAAGAGAAAGGTAATACAACACTTAGAGAATACATCATGTCAGGAGATTCGGTTAGCTGTATTTTAGTGCAGATTTTCCTATGTGTTAAAATTAATGATGTCTTTTTTTTTTGAAAGTTTCTCATTCTGAGTCATAGTTTTTACAAGGTAGTTGTTGGAGTCAACATAGGAACAACAGGTAAAACAACACAAGTTTGAACCAATTGATTTGGGACCTCAAGCCAGCTGTCTGGAAGTTAGACTCTTGACTGTTTGGGACCTTGGGTGCAGCAGCAGCTTTGGTCAGAGCCCTTGGAGAAGCCATTGGATCAAGCGAGTTTACAGGAAGTAAAGTTGAAAAGGTCAGTACACAGTCCCACAAATGCTAGACCATTCTTTTGAGGAATCAATGAATTCTCCATGCAACTTCTTTTTCCCCAGCCATACATAAGTAATTGTAAAAAATAGCAGTACTATCTTTAATTTGGAAGGATAATATTTAAGTTGGGACTGCAAGAGTTTGATTTAAGCCTGTCTGTCTGCTTCTGAAATTATCTGTATGTTGGTTCAAGGACCTACCAATTTCCCAGCTTCCCAGAATTAATTTTAGTTTTCATTTTTTGAAGAATCATTTGCACAGAAATAAGCATGATATTTTAAGGTATGCACCTAATGTTCCTCCTCAACTCTAATTCAGGCTCACAATTTAGAGTGTTTGCTTTTTGTTAGTATTACTGCCAAAATGAGGAGAGGGAACAGGGCTCATTATTTTTTGCTTTTGTGGTACAAAGACAAATTATGGGATGCCGCGTTTTCTGATAAGATGTGAGTTTTATGCTCCTTGAAATTAGGCAACCCAGGGTTTCTCCTCACACTGATCTTATAATAAGGAAGTAAAGTCTGTTTTGAAAAATGGAATCCAGGGCCTGCCCTGGTGGCTCAGTGGGTTAAGCAATGCACTATGAAGCAAACTACAACCACTGCAGCACGAGTTTGATCCTTGCCGCCGGCCAGGGAGGGGACCCATATGGTGTGGTAGACCTCTCCTGCCTTTCCCGCTGCTCCCCTCAGCAGTGTGTTTCAGTCAAATCTGCCTGTTCCCACTCTGTCTCTGGTGGGTCCTCTTAACCCCCGCACTTCTGGCCTATACCCCAGTTCTTGTATGAATTAAAAAAAAAAAATACATCTTTAAAAAAAAAAGAAAAATGGAATCCAGAGACATTGCCTTAATGCAGAACCAAGAGAATCCTGCATGTGCCCCTTCATTGCTTTATGAGTGACAGAGTAAAAATAGGTAACCCTCACATTAGGCATTGAGGTGAGCAGACCACAGAGACAGTAAATGGGATTCTCACTCTGTTGCGGACTCTGTAGGGTGAACAGGGCAGCTTCCCTTCTCTGTGTCAGTTTTTCTATTTGTAAATGAAGTCATAGCACTGATCCAGCTTATAATCCTTTTATAAGAGAAATTAATGAAAGCAACACCATTGCTGGGTCCTTATATGAAACGCCTGCCTGCATCTAGGTTTTTAAGGGCAGTTACTGTTATAAAGAAATGTACACTAATACACCAACAGGACACTTTCAAGAAAAGTTGGTGGGGAATGAAAAATTTCACTTCAACAAGTGGCACTGGAACCACTGGACATTGATATGACAAAAATGAATCTACATGTAGATCTTTCTGCCTTTGCAAAAAGTAGCTCAAGTTAGATGGGTGGTAGCAACAGAGAATGGACTCCAGAGAGCCCTGATGAGCCCCTCCACCGCTGGGCTAAAATTACCATCACACCCGAGGAGGAACCACAGCCACCACAGTCTGCCCTACCGGGACACCAAGTTGGATGCCATAAACAGTGCCTTCAGATCCGAGCTCCCCACTGGGGACAATGTCATCAGAGCAAAGCTTTTGGAAACAGTAAAGTTCAATGTGAGAAACAGATGGGGTTCCCGCAACAGGAATGATACCAAGGAGGATATATTTGTCACTCAGATTACCATAAAGAAGAACAACCCCAGGAAGTACCTTCACAGTGCAGGAAATGGAAAGACTAGGAAGTTGGATGTTGTTGAAGAAGAAAAGAGTGCTAGGGGCCGTGGTGGAGTTCCAGTGCAAGGCAGCAAATAAGCAGCAGACAGGAACCCACTACAGGGGTAATATTTACCCCTCGGGGTCTTTTTGATCAATTACCAGTAGAATACCAGAATAGTCAGAGTGAAGAAAAGAATGAGGAAAGGAGTGCTCCCAAAAGTCTTGCCCAACAGCACCCCCCTAATACAGGTGACTGTTTCCACTCACTCCATGCAGATACTCAGTGGGCATGACCACAGTATTCCCACCCTTCTGTGCAGGGATAAGTGATGGAGGGTCTTGATAGCCTTGGTGCAGGAGAACAAGGTAGATCAGTGAGTCAGAATGTGTAAGGGCATATAGAGCATGATTCTGCAGAGACCCTGCTCACCAAAGACATCCTAGAGAGAACAGCAATGAAGGAAAACTAGGAAATCAAGGAGATGAGACACATGTCAGGAAACACCTCAACGTGGGTCTAGCTGCAAGTTCAATTACAAACTCAGAGGCTCAGAAGTCCTTAAGCCACAAGCGGGCAAAAAAGACAAATGCAGTTGATGTAATCAGCTGAGAATTCACTGCTGCGAGGTTGAACACTAAATGTCAGCTCCTCATTTCTACAGTCATCCAGTTTAGTCATCCAACTAGAAGAAATGAATATAAAATTCCAAATAAGAGGTGAGCAAAACCCATACATTATATACATCATATAGACATGTACATGTGTATGCTTAGGATGCAAATAACCTTTTTTAGTAGCTCTTGTTAGCTCCACCTACTTACATTTATTCCTCATCATTTCTGCCCAAATAATATTCTATATTTACAAGTTTGATTTGATAAAGATGTTTGTTATCTGTTGCTATGTAACAAATGACCACAAATTTAGAGGCTTAGTACAGCACCCATAGCACAGAGGACTATGGTGGTGGTGCATGGGTGAATTGGTGGTGGGAATTTCACGGGGAAATCATACATTGTACAGAAATGAAGGATGATGTAATAAGCATACATATAAAAAAAGGAAAAAAATGTAAAAACAAAATACAGCACCCATTTTTTAACCTACAATTTCAAAAGTCAAAAGTGCAGCACAGCATGGCTGGATTGTCTGTTTAGGATGACTCAAGGCCACAATCAAGTTGTTAGGCAGACTGAGCTCTTGTTTGGAGACAGGGGAAGAAATCCACTTTCTAAGCTTATGATTCCTGTAGACAGTTTTTCGTATTTGTATTCGAAGGACTGAGATTTTCATCACCTTGGTGGTTGTCAGCTTGGACTATTCTCAGCCACTAGATTCTGCCTGAATCCCTTACGCTAAATCCCTTACTTACCCTTTTCATCTTCAGACCAGCAATGGTGAGTTAAATTCTTCTCAGCTTCTAAATCTCTGATATCCTCTTCTGTGACCATCAGAGAAAACACCCAGCTTCTAAAGGTTTCAGACTATTAGATTATATAAATCTTAATAATATTCCTTTCTTAAAGCCACCCATACCAATTGACGTCATCTAATTGTAGAAGGAAAAGTCATCAAATTCACAGTAGTGAGGATTACACAGGGCATGTAGGAGGATGGGGGGGTGTAGATGGTACATCTGGGAGCATCTTACTTTCCTGCCTGCCCTGCACCCGTCCCCTCCCTAAAATTCCATGATGAATCAAGGCTGTGGGTTTTAGAAAACTTCTCCAGAGGACCATGGGCAGCCCACATTCCTTTTTGTCCCCAGTCTGCCTCTGTCACTTGTTATCATTCTCCTATCGTCAACCATCCCCCAAGGCAGCGTCTCATGGTGCTATTCCCAAATGTTCCCAAATGCCTGCTGAGCTCCATCACACCAGTTCTCTGAAGCTCCAGCTGCTCAAAGTTCCCTCCTTGGGGATCCTTGGCCTGTAAACAAACCATGTTGTCAGACGCAGGGTGGGGGGGCCCTGCTGATTTCTTTCTGAACATGGCCTATGAATATGAAGATATGTTGCAGTTATTAAAGATGAAACAAAACCACAACAAAACTGAAGACAGCACAATTCCCAAACCTAGTGCCTATAGTCACTTGACTGAATTACTTAAAATCTTAAGAGCTGACAGTCCTCAAATTTCTACCAAGAGACCAGAAATTAAGTTTTTGCAGTCTGCCATCTGGGCCTTGAATGAAAGAGAAAATTGTATCTAATCCTCAATTCCAATTTTGTTCAGAGACAAAAAATTAAAAATAAAAGAGATCTTCAGCAGGCAAAAGCTGAGAAATGGTGTGGAGTCTTGTTCTAAATTACTTGCTCATTTGTCATAGTGCCTCGGTGACCCAGTGCTGAGAATTTTATAAAATTTATAAAATTAATTGGCCCCCAAATGCTTTATTTAGTGTTTGACAGGGTACTTCTTGATATGGATTTTTTCATAACTATAATTCAATCCTCTTCTAGATGAATGTATCTGTAGTTTTGTTGTTGTTGAAAATAACTGGAAACACATCTCCACCAAAAAGATTGATTACTTTATGCCACTGAAAAACACAAAATAAGTCAAAATCAAAACACAAAGCTGAGCTTTATTCAGAAATCAATAATAATATTATTACTTTAAAAATATTTATTTATTTATGCATACAAGAACTGGGGTACAGGCCAGAGGTATGGGGACTGGGGTGGGAGGATTCACTAGAGACAGAGTGGGGAGCAGAACAGATGGAGTGATTGATATACACTGCTGAGGGAAGCAGCAGGCGGGACAGGAGAGGCCTGCTGCACCATCTGGGTCCCCTCCCTGGCTGGGGATCGAACTTGTGCTGCAATGGCTATGAATGCTTCATGGTGCTGTTCCTTAACCCTTTGTGCCACCAGGGAGGCCCCTCATTAATTATTAAGGACATTAAATTCCCTTTTCTGCACTTTACTATTAAAGTGTCACTTTATCCCATGTCTGAGTATCCTTCATGATCACAAAGTAATTTCAGATAACTTGCAGAGCAGTGTGCTTTCTACCACTTATATAGAATTGTAGAAAGAACACATAAGCCAATTTTCTTTTATCTAAAGTATTTTTTATTGAAGTAACATTGCATAATTACATTATATAAGTTGCAGGTGCATATTATGAATATGTATCCCCTACGTTAAGTTCACCCCTGAAAGTCAGTTCTGTCCTTTACAAAACATTTGACCCCTTTTTCAGATTGCCCACTATCCTTCCTTCCTCCCTTCTGGTAACCACTAATTTTGAGCCAATTTTCTGAAAATTTTTTAAGGCTTATGGTTACCCTTGAGCAACGGCATTGCTAAGGAAACAGACTGTGTTGGTTGGTTAAAGTCCGGGAGGAGTAACATGCTGGAAAACAAATCCTGGTATTCTAAATAAGAGACCAAATACTATATAATACAGTCCCTGTACTTTATGGAAATCTTTAAAATCCATCCTTTTATACTATCATTTTGGCATATTATCACTTTAGCTGTATTCAGAAAACCATGTAGTGGCATTTGTATACTTTTCTTTTTTGGTGTGGAAGAACTGAGGTATCGGTCAGAGGTGCAGGGGTTGGGGAGTGAGAGGATTCACCAGAGACAGAGTGGGGAGCAGAACAGGAAGATTTATTGAAATCCACTGCTGAGGGGAGCAGTGGGCAAGACAGGAGAGATCTCTTGCGCCATGTGTGGGTTAGCTCTGTGCCCATGAATTGAAATTAGGCCATAACGGTGATAGTGCTGAGACTTAATCTCTAGGCCACCTGGGAAGCTTAGCATTTGTATGCTTTTCTGGATTCTCATTTAGTTTATATGTAGTCTAAAATTTGAAGATGTATATGCTACCTCTGCATTTTACTGTTGCTGAAGTAATCATATTTCCCCAATAAGTGGCATATAGACAGTGCCCACAAGTTTTCCCAGAGCATTCTCCTAAAAGGCTGGACTTGTTCACCTCACTATAAGAAAGACATAGCATGTGGAGTGAGGGGTTTGAAGTTGTTTGGATGCAATGGGGGAAGACCAGAGGTGGGACCACTTTCTTCTAAATTAAGGATTTTTTTTTAACTCATGGAAATGAAATTATTCTCAAAATGTCCCATTAAGCTATTTCTAACAAAGGCAAATAACTTTTAATAAGTAGTAGAAATAGTAATATGAGTTGAATAAGCTAGTTCCTCAAGTGACAAAACTGTGTCTTTTTTGATCTGGCAATGGAAGATGATAAACACTTTTGTTCCTAGGATCTTCACATTTTAAAGATTTAAACACTATCATTGCTTAAAATGGACACTTTAGTTAAAAAAAAATATTTGAAGTAGAGTTGGAGCAACATACAGGAAAATGGCCTTCCCTGAGAGCAGGTTCTCTCTCTTTCTGATTAACACACATGCACTTCAACAATTTTTTGTTTTTTTATATCACTGTTAATTTTTGTACAATATTTTATTTCTACCCTCATGTGTAATTCCCATAACCTCCCATCACCACATCACCACATCTCCCATGAACCATCACCATCGTCCTCTGTGCTTTCCCTTCTCTGTTTCGACCCCCTTCTCTTCCCTCCCCTGAGGTATGTCTCAGATTTATAATTTGCCTGCTATTTTTAACTATTTTTTTTCTCTGACCTATTGTTCAGCAGAAACCTTTTAATTATTATTTGGTGGTACCTGATGATAAGCAAGACCATTCTTTCCTTTAAGACATATCTGATAATTCAAAAAAAATTTTTAAAGTCTAAAAGTCTAAAGTTACCTCATTTTTTACAAAGCTGCAATCACCAGGGAATTTTCTTACCAAGTACTTGAGCTTTGCTCTGTCCCCCTAAGTGGCATTAACTCCAGCTTTCAGGTTTTCTAACATCACTTTGTGCTACACGTTACTTTGTATAGCTTGACAGCTTCTGCAGATAAATCATGGTCAAGTGAGGACGGTGACCTCACAATCAGGACTGATAAATCCACAGTGTCAGGGATATGTTTCAGTGTGGGAAGATGATTTCTCAGCATCTTGTCCTCAACTCTGAGGGCTTCTTCTTCAATATTTCTTGGAGGTCTTATAAAAGACTCTGTCTCAACTATTTCTCCAGTGGGATATCTTACCTGGGTTATTATCACAACTATTTTGCTACGTGCAATGAAATTAGTGGTGATTCCATTTGTTGAAATCATATGTAGACGGCAGTGCTCTCTGCCTTATTACCAAATGAATACAGCGTGCCCTTCAATAATTCTTTAAACTCTCAAATGCCTTGGAAATAATATGCTGGAATATTACCGAGCTGTGACTGAAGCACCATTTGTGCTAAATATGACAGCGCACAAATGATATTCCTCTATAAAAGTTCAAACTACATTAATCTTTTAGGGGAGGTTCATTGACTGGGAAGATGGCTTAGATATAAAATAAAGAGAACTCACTGAGGAAAGCTTTTCCGGTCAGGATTTCAAAGAACAAGTATAAAGAAAGGTCCACATGTTAACCCTTTTTGACTAGGACAGGAACAAGAGGATGCAATTCTGAAGGAGAGAGATTGAAATAATGCACTTATTTCGATGTGAATAAATACAGGTTTCCAGGTCTGAGAAAAAGAAATTAAAGACAGATAATCTTATAGAATTTGAGAACTGGACAAAATGTGATAAGAATTCCCAAGATGATGTTTATAGTACCAATCCTTATCCACATGAGGATATGTTTAGACAAAATGGTAGTATCTTCATATGCTCTCTCCAATGCCGTTTTATTTTGTCAGTCATTTTTCCCTTAAGGTCACATAAAAATAAACAATTCCGTGAACATCTTTTTTGGGTTTGTAAATGTGGCCAGTAAGTCAATAGTCCATATGAAGAAGTGAGAATGAATAGGAGATTTAATTAGTGTTAATAAAAGTAGTTTCAATGACAGTTAATAGTAATAATGTTAGTTTTTTAGTACTGGTTTTCAAAAATCAAACATATGAGAAATAAACAATGCTGTTTTAAAAGATTATATATGTGGCCTATGTTCAATGCATAAAACACCTATCATTATAAAAATACCGAGGGACATCCTGGTGTTGAGATAAAACCATCGCTAATATGTCTGTGTGTAACTTTGTATTCTATAAATACAGAGACATATATAATTTTATAGATAGTTTTTTGCTCAATAATGTAATGAATTTCTGCATGTCAGTAAATAAAATTGGTTAAGACTCTCCTTGCCCAGAAAGAGCTTATTATTAATATTTTATTATAAAAATTACCATACTATAATTTGTTGAAAATGTACTCACATGTTTCCAAAAAGATGAAAAAAAATATTATTATTATTTTTAAAGATTTATTTATTTATTGCATACAAGAGCTGGGGTACAGGCCAGAGTCCAGGGATGTGAGAGGATTCACCAGACAGAATGGGGAGCAGAACAGGCAGACTGACCGAAACACACTGCCCTTAATTCCTTAAACTTGCCAACTCCAAATTGTACCTGAAGAATTCCTGGAATTTTTACGACTACAATTTGAAACCAGTGGGTTGGAAGGTAGGTAAGATCTACTTCATCAATCTCTGTAGGCAATGACGAATCTAAGACAAATCAGAAAAGTGAGTAGAAAGATATTTAGGAGGTAAAATGAACATGACAGGATGATAGAATGGGTGGAATGCAAGGAGTCTACGTACACTCCTACATTTCTGACTGAATCCTGCTCTGGCAGAGAGGAAAGAATCTGATCTCACTTCTGTACCTCTGCCCTTTATTCACCAGATTTAGCAAACGAAGGTCTCCTTCAGTTCCTGATTTTGGGTTTTTGCCCTGGCTATTTCCTCTACCTGGAATTCTTTCTGTCCCAGATATTTTTTTTTGCCAACTCCTCCCTTTTTAATCTCTTGATTAGATTTTACTGTCTCCACGGTGACTTCCTGGACAGATTACCTAATGCAGTAACATACCCTTCACTTCATCACCTCATTTTACTTTATTTTCTCTTTTCGTTTTTTTCACAGCACTGCTGCATTTCTTGATTGTTGATTCCCCCAAGTAGAATGTAAACTCCTTAAGGACAGGGAACTTTGTCTGTTTGGTTACTATGTACCTATTATAGAATAGTGCCTGCCACAATAATAATGAATTAATTGAGTAGCTTTGGGGAGTTTGAAGACCTTGGCATTGCAGGATGGGATAATGAGAGTAGACGGGGTAAGAAGGGGCAGGGAAGATCTGATAATTATTACAGGAGTAGGATCTGTAAGACTTAAAAAAACAAATGAAAAATGTCTCTAATATTCTCCTTGAAAGTTACTAACTGCATTTTCACTATTGGATTAAACTGTCAATTATTTTTTTTAGTCTTTTCTCCATAACTTATAGACAGGTTAAATAAAGAGAGATTCATGGAAGTGGGTAAAAAGAGTCTATTATTTTTAGGTTAAATGTACATTGGGTACTTGGAGTCAGAGCCAATTTACCTATTGATTTGAGAGCCAAGACAGAAAGTTCATTTATCTGACAGGTTCTGATTTCCCATGTCAGGAAGAATGTCTGCACTATTGCTTAGCTGCGTCTAGTTAACATCCATATTTTTCTAAGAGTGGATTAAAGCAGAGATGAGGACATAGAAATACTAATTATTGCAATGAAAATAGATATTGTAAATAGATTTTCTTGTTACATGAGCTTATGGGAAAGGGTATTGACTTTGTTATTCAGCTTCTCATGCTATAGGGAAGTCACTTAATTCCCACCCCAATCTTACCGCCTCCCCACACACGCCCAAACATTTCTTTTTGCCTTTGAGTCTTGCCTGTGGCACTAAGATAGTAAAGAACATCCCTGCCTAGACTCTTCACTGTCAGTGATATGTGGTGTGACAGTGCTAATAAGCTACTTGATGATGGGTAAATATTTTGTAAGTTTTTTTCTGACATGCATATCAAAGATTCTACTCAGCTTTAGTCTGCATGTTTCACTCTTTCCCTACCCACTGAAACCCCTAATACTTCCATGTGGATGGTCTAAAAGATCAAGTCCCAAATGTTGATATAGATCCTAGTGGTGAGTTCCATTCATCTGGAAACTGTTGCAATTCTAACACTTGAAATGTTTTTTACTTCTTACATTTCCAGTCAATGATGTTGGGTTTTCCTGAAAGGCCCTTCCTTAAGGGCCTTT
Source organism: Galemys pyrenaicus (assembly GCA_019455555.1). Classification (NCBI taxonomy): domain Eukaryota; kingdom Metazoa; phylum Chordata; class Mammalia; order Eulipotyphla; family Talpidae; genus Galemys; species Galemys pyrenaicus. The sequence continues at coordinate 5,875,216 of JAGFMF010011756.1, read as the reverse complement.
CCTTAAGGGCCTTATACCTCCCTTTGCCCTAATTTTCCATACCACAGTAAAAGGCATCATGTACCTCTGATTATTTAAGCCACAAAGAGTCGTTGACCCTTAAACTTGACCATACCATTTTCTTCATTATTCTATCCAGTCCAATCAGGAATCCCATTTCAATTATCTTAAGCTTTACTTCCCCATCTCCAGGGCAACACCTTCATCATCTTAATTAGCTTAAAGGAATATTCCCACTTTAGCTTTGATTTCCTTCAACTCATTCTGTATAGCATAGCAAGCATATTTTTAAAAACATAAATTGAATCAAATTATTCTCTGCTTAAGACCTATAGTGACTTTTTGTCTCTTTATATATAGGCACCATAAGAAAGGAGCTGTCTTCTTTGTCATTGTGTTTCAGGATTTTAGACAGTCCTTGACATAGTGTGTGTCCAATAAATAATATTAGAATGGAGAACACTTGATGACTTAGCCAGTTTTTCTTCTTTTTTTAAATTTTATTTATTTATTTTTTTATTAATATAAATTTTTAAAATTTACATATATTTGCCATCAATCATAATCCCCATGTATTCCCCATCACCATCTCACTAGTGCACCATCACCTCAGTCCCCCATGCTCCCATCTTCCCTCAACCCTCCCCCTCCCCTCCCCACCAAGTGTCCCCAGTCTGTCCTTGTTTCCTCATTTTTGGTTTTAGTTAGACAGTTTTTCAAAATGTGAAAATCCACCAAAGATTCTTGGACTCATGACAGTAAAAGTTAGAATGAATTCAGATATTATCTGGTCCAGTTTTCTGTTGTATCTAATTCTACTGTGTGCTCCTGACTCGAATTTTAGACTTATTTTGATTCTGATCCTTTCTGCAGGTTCCTATATGATCGCTCTCCAGGTCCCAAAGATTCTCCCAGTGTTTCTTGGATTGGGTTCTTTTTAATTGTCACACAACTATAGATCTTCTTGGCTCTTTATCAATTCATCTTCAAATTATTGAGGGAACATCATAGTTCAGTTTTCTTCTGAGTCACTTTCTTCCAGTTTTTAATAGGACACATTTTCTCAGATACTTACCTGCCTGATTGAATCTGAATTCCTTTGCTTGAAATACAGAGACATGAACCACCTTGTCTTTTTTCTACCTATTTATGCCATTTCTCAGTCATAGAGGGCAAGCTTTTCCTTTTCATGTAGACCTTAAAATAAAGAGTTGCCCACCCCCAACTTTTCAAGATGTAAAAACCCTTTCTTCATGATCAAGGTCAACACTTTGTCCCAAAGATCTAATTCTCAACAAATCAGCTTCACATATATTTTTTTAAACTTTATAACCATAACATTACTTCTTACATTTAAAAAAAGTTGTTTCTTAAAAAAACAAAAAATAAATAAAATTAGCTTTATCTTATGAAACAACTGACATGAGTGGAATCAAATTGGCACTTTAACCAAAACAGTCTGAGGTAATAGCATGAATACTAGAAAACTATTTCTATAAGGGGTCTTAGTTCCCTAAGGGAGGTGGTAAAGAGAACTTATAGATATTTTGGGGAGTTGCTGAGATACTAGGATAAATGTATTTTTATAGAGAAGAGAAACAAAAGTTACTTGTTTTAAAAATTAAGAAAAGGAGTTGCCCTGTAACAAAGCAAGTTGCTTAAGGTCAGATGCAAATTCTAAAATTAGGTCTTACTTGACCTTAGAGAAATATATTTGTCATATTTTTCCAAATAAATAATAAAACTTAGGAAAATTTAAAGTGTGTCATCACCTCATTTTTTAAGAAAGTCTTCAATAAATATTGTGTGCATTAAATAGTATTGAATAGTATTTCCATTGACATGTTTTAAAAATTTTTATGTAGTCTATGCCAAAATAACTCCCCAACTTGTAGATTTTCTACATGTGAATGGTAATCAAAGGCATAGGAAAGTTGTATTTTGGAACTGAGTATCTGAGCTATAAAAGAGAAACCTCGATAAATATTTGCTATGTGAATAATTGTCCTCATTGCCAAGGAGCAACTCTCTTGGAGTGATAAGAGTTTTGTTAGTTTGTGAAAAGTATCTCCTTCAAAAGAGTTCACTGCAGTTTTGTATTGCTGTTACAGAATGTTCTTGGAATCTGGAAGGTTACAGGACATCAAGTGTTTGGTCAATGGGCTTCTGGTGCCAGTGACTATTGGAGACATTTTGGCTTGAGGAGAATTTGACAGTTAGATTTTATATATACTTTGAACTTGTGACCTTGGAACTTCCTGAGTAAACATCTTTGAAGAAGATGCCTGTTAAAACTGATAATATTCCTCCAAAAATAAATGGAACCGTTCTCTTTTTCTTACTTGACTCCCTCCCTTCTTTCTTTTCCTTTCCATTCTCTAAAGATAGATATGATAGAAATAAAAGAAGCAGCATATCAAGGGAGAGGAATAACCAGGAAGAATCAGAATTGCTGTTTTTAATCAAATGTTTTCCTGCTTCCGAAAGTCCATGCTTTGGCTTTGACCATATAGACAGCAGTACACAATCATGATTGTAATTCTAAGTTGTCTCTTGAAATACTGCAAAATGGTGATCTAAATTGTGTTGTAAGGTTGGGTTAAATTTTTTCTAAATGGCATGCACTTCCACAGTATTTTACAGAAATGTATGTTAAAGTGCCAACATCTCAGCACATTTAGGTGGATCTGTCCATTGGCAGGGCAAAATAATCACTTTCTTTAATCTTTAAAACCAGCTGTTCACAGACATTAATTGCCATGTCACTTACACTACACGAAACAGTATCATTCGACAAAGACACACATTTTAATTTGTTTGCTGCGTCTGGTCTTATTATACTTGATATCCAGCCATTGTCAGTGGTGAAGGAGTCTCAGCCACTGTGGGTGGTTGGCATTGTTGTGCAAAATGTAATGATTCCAAATAGGACATTTTGAGAATAATTGCATCCATATATGAGTTTGAATGTAAGTCTTTTTCAGTTGAGATGATCACTTTTTCCATGAGAGAACAAAACAATCCAGTCTTGACTTGCTTTTTGAGGATGGTTGCATTTGTTTTTGAAGTCAGGTGGTGATGAGAGGATGGCTTTATATTTTCAATGATCTAGTCCTTCTAATGCATTGACATTTTAACAAGAAAATAAATAGTTATATTCCTAATGTCTGGGTTGTGATATTTTTTATACTTCTCTATCCCCTTTTATTAAGATTTTGAGAATCATCCAATAAAGCAAAGAAACTATTTCTCACCAGTTATCACTTTCATTTAAAAAAAAAAAACAGTACATATGAACCCATATCTCTTTGCATTAAAAGAGAATTTTATGGGACACAGATCAATTGACTTGTTTTTCATGTTTTTTTTTTTTTTATTATGCATTTAGAGTAGCTACTCCTGTCCAGACACTGTGCTAGATTCCAGGGATATACTAAAAGTAGAAAACTTCTGTACACTGTAATTTCAAAAGTTAGAAGGAGAGAAGAGTTGTAAAGATGTAATTGTACTATAGCAGTAGTGAGACAGTGAAACGTAGCAAAGTATTATGTGAAGAGAGAATACCTAATGATTTGCTCTAAGTGGAGAGTACAGGGACTGACACTGTGACAGCCTCTGAAATCAGAACTGTTTGTAATTTCTTCCTTCCCCTCTTGGCCCTGAAGACAGAGAACAGCCTAACACTGAAAGCCCAGAGACCTCAACTGACAGTGTAACAGAGATAGTTCCATAATGGTGGGAAGTACCATATTCTCTGTTGTCTCTGACAGGAGAGACAAGAGGGGAAGGGCTCCTTGCTTCTCAGCTTTGGACTTACACAATGGCCTTCAGGGACCTGGAGGAGACATGGGAGACAGATGTGTAGAGACACTTAGAAGATACATGTGGGCGAGAGACATGTGGAGAAACTGACAATGGCAGTTGTTACCTTGATTTTATTCCTTTTGTCTCAGACTTCCCTAGCCCCTGTTACCCCTGTTCATATGGTTTCCTGTCAGAAGATTCTTTAGGCTTGTGGCAAACCTTTGGGCCTCAGTGGCTCTGCTTTGCAACCCTTCTTGACTGAGCATCTACTCATGAGGGGATGGGTAATTTTGAATATTTTGGGTAAACTATTAATTATTCTTTTTTCTCTTCTCTATGCACACTAATTCTCCTAAAGTTCTTTTACACTAACTATGCTTTGTCTTTGTGCACACTGATGGCTGGACCTCTTTAGAGCACTAATGGCTGGACCCCTCAGTTTGCTTACTTACACAAGAGTGTGGATTCCCTCTTGCACAGTCTTGGTCTTTATGTCTTATCCAATTCTGCATTCAGTGTCCCTCACCATTCTTATCTCTTATCACTTTGCAGGCCTATTCCTGTTCCTGTTGGGCTTAAATTAAGTCTTCTTCAGCAATGCATTCTCTGGCCCCTTAATCTAAGTCACTTTCTTCTCAAAATGTTTAATAGACTTTAATTTTCTTATATTGTGATCATTGCCGTTTATAATCATAAATTTGAGTATCCACATGTCTGGCTATTACTGTGTCATTTTCAGTATTGAGCAGCCTCTAGTAGGTGTTTAATAAATATTTGGGTAATGAAGGAAGCATTTGCGATTTAAACAGCCACACAATTCTGGATACAAAGTATCTCAGAAGGGAGATTTTTCCCTGTGAAAGATGCAAGTACTGCTTCTTAAATTCTTTACACTTTCTCACTTCTTGCCAAGAGGTTATTTATTTTTGTTATTGCTCCGAGCTGAAGTAATTTTGGTTCATGAGTGTCTAGTCTCTGGGGACATGAAGAGAGTAGCCTCTCCTTTTCTTTCCCTAACAATCTCCAGTCTGTGTGTGAATAAGGATATCAGAACTATTTGTTATCAGTCACTTTATTCTCTTCTATGATGGCATGTGTTTTTGACCCTAAGAACATTTACCAAAGGTATTTTAGACTGGAGGGTTAAAGGGATACTCTGGTTGGGCCGGTGATACAAATATTCATGCAGCTTCTTTTCACTAGTAATGGTGATTGTAATTCATGTTTTCTAACAATTAATTATTGATAGGATATTCTCTGTCATAAAGTACTGGTTGCCCTAGGAAAAAAATTTAGGGTAGGGGAATTAGGTGGATGAAATTGATAGGGTTAAATGAAAGCATCAATATCAAGGAAGCATGGATCACGAGGAAAAGATAGTCTTTGTGAAAGACCTAATTAAAATAAATCTGTGAGTTTCTTGGGAATGAGACTCTAAGGAGAGAGTCGATGATACACTATGTTGTTTTTTTTTTTCTTTTAATTTTGTACCATTTTCTTTTTGCAACCATGAAAGAGGGCTTAAAGTAGCAACTTGTCTACACAATTTGGTAGTTGTTATCTTATCCTTGTTGTCACCTCTCAAGATGTCAGGGTCAATTGCCAACAGCATGCTTCCTAGTTCTCTGGGGAAAATAGACTCCTCCCTCCTACTTCTAAAGGGGTTCCTCCTCCCTGGTTGGTATGAGCCTCTCCCTCTTGGTACTAAATGGGTCTTTCCCTCCTTGTTTGGAATGTGGCCACTCTCTTCTGCTCATGAATGAGTTCTACCCTCTTTTTATCTGTCAGGCCATGCTTCCCACCAGCCTACATCAGCATTTGTTGTTTATTAATATGAATGCAATATCTAATGCCTGTTTTTCTATGAGATCTTACATTCTGAGAGAAGCTATGTTTTTCTTCTTGTTTATCTCTATATTCCCAGGCCTGGACAGACTCAAAGTAAAGGATAACACACAATACGTGTGCTAAATGTTTGCATTTGGAAAAAGTCCTTCCAGGCCTTGAAACATAGGAACTTATGATAATGCCATGGTGGAGTTCCCCCTCAGGTGAATTGGAGCAGAAAATGGCAAATTACTTCTAGATTCAGGGTTTGGTGGGCCTCATGGAGAACAAACTGCTTGCTTGGTGCTTTGGTGAGAATAGGGCATGCCTAATCTATTTAACACCAGCACTGTGAGTCATCCAATATGAACAGCCTTATGCCATCATCCTGGTTCCCTGTTTCCACTCTAGTTCCTCAGGGGGTTTGAGTTTTCATCCCATCTTTTGTTCTCAGAGATTAGCTTAATGGACCAAGTTACTGCAGATCTACCTAAAAGCTGCAAAACCACCTCCTTCTACCCAGTCCATCTAACTCTGCCACTTACCTGTCTCACTTCTAAAATTTGCTTTACTCCTCCAAATTCTGTTTTCTAGTTTGTAAAACAAGAATGACAATAGCTATTTCATATGTTTGCTGTGTTAAATGAGTTAGTGTACATAAAGTACTTAGCACAATGCTTGAGACTTAAAAAAGATTCTAATTAGCAGTAGCAGTACTATACCAACAGCAGAGGCTTCTGGAGGATCTGGTGTGAGAAATGCTGCAGTCTCTGGCCAAATCTAGCATTCTTTAAGTCTAAATCTGAAAACTTAGCTAGCTCTGGCAAAGACTGCTGAGTGTCCTCCAATGTCCATTTTCTCTTTAGTTCTTCCTCTTGCAGGTAAAGAACACTCCAGTTTCAGTGGGCACATGGTGCCCAACTAAGAATTATATTTCTTGGGGCCTCCCTGCTGGAATAGCAGCTTGAGCACCACACTGTGAAGCATCTGTGGCACAGCAGCACGAGTTCGATCCCCGGCCAGGGAGGGGACCCACATGATGCAGTAGACCACTCCTACCTCGCCTGCTGCTTCCCTCAGTAGTGTATTTCAATTGATCTGCCTGTCCTGTTCCCCACTCTGTCTCTGGGGAACCCTCTCACCTCTGGCAACTCCAGCCTGTACCCCAGTTTTTGTATGCATAAATAAATCTTAAAAAAATTACATTTCTCACCTGTTGTCCAATGGGATGTGAGCTGAAGGGACATGTGCTGCTCTGCTTTCTCTCCTCCTTGCACAGTGTGGTGGCTGTTAGCTCAGAAAATCGGGATGGGGGACAGCATCTTGGAGACAGTGGGGCAAGAAAAGAGAGGAATGTGGGTCCCTGGATGATATCATGGAACAGAGCTACCAAGCCTCCCCTCTCCCCAGGACTGTCTATCACCTCAGGCTGTTTAGGGAGAGAAATATCTTCTATGTTGTTGTCTTTAGGAGTCTTTATTTTTTTTTTTAAAGATTTATTTATTTATGCATACAAGCACTGGGGTACAGGCCAGAGGTGTGGGGGGGGGGTGAGAGGATTCACCACAGGGAGTGGGGAGCAGAACAGGCAGATCAACGGAAGTACACTGCTGAGGGGAGCAGCGGGCAAGGCAGGAGAGGTCTGCTGTGCCATGTGGGTCCCCTCCCTGGCCGGCCGCAGGGATCGAACTTGTGCTACAGTGACTGCGGTTTGCTTCATAGTGCGTTGCTTAACCCACTGCGCCACCAGGGAGGCCCTTTAGGAGTCTTTATGATGAGCTGTTTGCCCTATAATGTGAGTAATACACTAATCTAGTGAGAAAGTCTGAGAATGAGTTTTGGACAACAGGACAGCAGGAGAGAGAAAAAGAAGCACTGGGGAAGAACATGTGAAAGCAATCCATAAACTGGACACCATATTTGATTTTCTTTATTTCTCTTGTAGTCATGTTAGCAAAAGCAGCAGACAAATATGAACATGTATCAATCATGTCACTTCTACATAAGTCATTGTAACTTTCTGTGGTATCCTGTGTGTGGAAAATAACCACGACACACCTCCTGTGCTACTTGAGTTTTTATGATGTATGTGAGAAATGCCTGTAAGAAAAGCAGTGTGTGGGGTTCTTCGAGGAGCTATTCAGGAATATCCCCCTACCTGGCAGCTCAGGCTGAGATATCCTCTGAGAAGTGGGGGTTCTGAGAGGTCATAATTCTCACTGCCTGAGAGACAAATATGTCAGATAGATAGAGGGGAGATAATTGACCTGAATATGCCAGTTATAATTTAGCAGAAGCACACCTCTAAAGTAATTCACCTCCAAAGTTACTGGAGTGTCAACTGAGCAAAGATTTTTTTGTGTTCTTGAGCATGGCACACATACAACCGACTAAGGTGACTGTAGGGAAGAGGAGGGAGAGCCCTTGAAATGGACCCTGTGGAAAAACTCAGTGTGAGGACAGGTCTGGATCAAGGTTGATCTTAACAGAAAAAGAATATCTCTAGCCTGGTTAAATTAATATAATTTTATGTAGGTTGAAAAGAAATAAGTGTTAGTGACAGAACTGATGCTCTGGAAGCTGTTGGAATCCTATCCAGAGATGACAGGGAGCTTTCGTGACTGAGCCAGTAAGTGAGTGTAACTGATGGATAGGACAGTGTTTGGATATGAAAGACAGCTTTAAAAAAACTGGCTAACTAGAGTCCATGATGATAAACTCAGCATAAAGAGCTCTCAATTTCACTCTACAATGTTTATATTGACTATTATTTACTAAACTGCTTATCAATTAAAAAATGGTTTGACTTAGTGATTGCAGCATTCCATTTCTTAGTTGTGATTTCTTAACTACTGTTAGCTGGCATCTGGAGCCATGTTCTGGGTTTAAGTGCTAATGTCTTAATGATGGAAGTTTCTGTTGAGACTCATTATAAAAAGGTGAATGGAGGGGCCTCCCTGGTGGTGCAAGGGATTGAGTGCCACGCTGTAGAGCTTCTGTAGCCACAGCAGTCCGAATTTGATTCCTGCCAGGGAGGGGACCCACATGGCGCAGCAGACCTCTCCTGCCTCATCCGCTGCTCCCTTCAGTGTATTTCAGTAGATCTGCCTATTCTGTTCCCCAATCTTTCTCTGTTGAATCCTCTACCACCCATACCTCTGGCCTGTACCCCACTTCCAGTATGCATAAATAAGTCTTTAAAAAAAATTGTAATCAGTCTCCTTGAGTCTTTCAACTTCCATGTGAAGGAGCACCCTTCTGTAAGCCTTGCTCTTCCTTCTGTAGGCTTGCAGTGTACAGTGGGGCAGACAACACACAATACTACTCTTTGTGGATGACTAAACATGGTGATGATTTTATAGCATTCTGGGCATTTCATACCCACAAAATGGGAATTGCACTTCTGCACCCGGTGCTTCTTCTTGTGTTTCTCCTCTTTTAGAGAGGAATCCTTTGTGAAAAGCATGCTCTTTGGGGGTATTTGTCACTGCTGGAAAAGTCCAGATTAAGGATCTCAAGTGTGTGATGTTGCTTTACTGTAGCTGATTTCAGAATTCTTTCTTTGTCTTTGGAGAGGCTGACAATGATAGGGTAGGTGTGTATTTTTGAGTTTATCCCACTTGGAATTTCCCAAATATCTTGGTCATGTCGATTAACTTTTTAAAAAGATTTATTTATTTATGCATACAAGAACTGGGGTACAGGCCAGAGGTGTTGGAGGGGGGGAAGAGAGGATTCACCACAGACAGAGCGGGGAACAGAACAGGCACATCAACAGAAAAACATTGCCGAGGGAAGCAGTGGGCCAGGCAGGAGAGGTCTGCTGTGCCATGTGGATCACTTCCTTGGCTGGCAGCAGGGATCGAACTCGTGCTGCAGTGACTGTGGTTTGCTTCATAGTGCGTTGGTTAACCCACTGTGCCATTAGGAAGGCCCCCCATGTAGATTAATTTTTTAAAATCAAATTTAGAATGTTTTTTGGCCATCATTTTTCTGTCCCTTTTCTTTTCCTTTAGGGCTAACATTATGAATATGTCTCTATGCCACATGTTTCTGAGATGGTATTCATTTTTTTTTTTCTCAGTGTGGATAATCTCAATTGATCTGTCTTTAGGTTTGCTGACTCTTTCTTATGCTAGTTAAAATCTGTTGCTAAGTCCTGGTGAATTTTTCATCTCTATTATCATAATTTTAAACTGAAGAATAGTTATTTGGTTTTCCTTCCTCTTTTCCTTCTCATTTACCACCCCTTCTTCCTTCCTTTATCTTTCTCCTCTTTCCCCTTTTCCTCTTCCTTTTTCTTCCTCAGAATTTCTAGTCTTCTTGATGATATCTTATTGATGATCTCTTTTTGGTGAGTTTTTATTATCATAATTTCTTTTAGTCTTTAATGTATTTATCTTAACTGCCTTAAAAGCCTTACTTAGCAAGTTTAACATATGAGCTTCCATAGGTACAGTTTCTATAATTGAAAATTTCCTGTATACATGTCACACTTTCCACTTCTTTGCATATAAAGTATATTTTTCTTGCAATCTAGACATTTTAAATAACACAATGTGGCATCTCTGTATACCAAATATCTTTTGACTCCTTATTCTGCCCCTGAAATTTTGTTATTGGTGTTTGTATGTTCACTTAGTGATATTCCTGAACTAATTCTGTTAAATTGTGTGTAACCACTGAAGTATCTACTTGGTTACATTAGTGATCAGTCAGTGATTACATAGAGCTTTACTTAAATGTCTTGAATCAATGAGACCTTGTGTCTTTGCTCAGGGACTTGTGTGTGTGTGTGTCTGTGTGTTGGGTTGCACTTTTAATGATGCACTAGGTTATTCATAAGTATGCATTAACCTTCATTTTCTGCTTCAGAATAGTCTCAACCTGAAGCATGGTATTATAGGTTTTTTAGATCATTTCTGGGCATGCACACAGTCCTGGGCATATACAGAGTCTCGTTCACATGCATGGCTTTCTTGCTTGCAGGAATATTTCAGCACTTTTCAATGTTTGCATGGAAATGTTGTTCCCCAGTTTTTCATTTTAAGTTTTTTGGTCAGCCTCTTGTTAGCCCACATTGGTAATGCTGCCTTAGGCAGAAGCAATGTTAAACAATTGTCACTTACTATTTTTGAAAGTGCTCTGTAGGTAGGGCTGTTTGCACAGAGTTAGGTCTGAGTCAGGTCAAATAAAGACAAGCTCTGAGAATGGTGCTTTTCAGTTAACTGCCAGACAGATCAAATGGTAACAATTCTCTGGGAACAGAGCTCCAAATCTATTCTGTTTCTTCCAGTGACTGTTATATTGCTGCTTTTCACGAATACCATAGAACTTTTTCATTTTTAAAGATTTATTTCTTTATGCATACAAGAACTGAGGGATAGGCACAGATGTGGGGGGTGAGAAGATTCACCAGAGACAGGGTAGGGAGCAGAGCAGGCGGATCTACTGTTGAGGGGAGCCTGGGCAAGGCCGGAGAGGTCCTCTGCACCATGTGGGTCCCTCCCTGGCAGGGATTGAATTCATGTTTCAGCAGCTGCGGAAGCCCCACGTTGCAGTGGCTGCGGAAGCCCCACAGTGCAGTGCTCAACCCCCTTGCACCACCAGGGAGGCCCTACCATAGAACTTTTTTCTGTTAGTTTCATTTTTAGTTTTCTGTAAGGACTAGAGGGGATAAAAAATAAATTTTAATTTATTCTATTAAGGGAAAAAGTAAAAAGGAAGTATCCTTTTTCAAAATAATTATGCTTGTTCACAAATTATTTTACTAAAATAAAATTAAGTTCCATCAAAAAAAAGTTCCATCATTCACTTTCACTGCTTAAACAAATAATACTGGCTTCTCTAAATAGCTGGGTAAATGACTTTCCACAAATTGCAGAGAATCATTGTTCAGAGTGATCCACGTCATTTCATGTTGATTCAGGCACACAAAGTCTAGAAAGGAATACATTCACACTATTTCATAGAAACCCTTCGGTTTGTTCTATACTCAATGAATTAAATGCTTTCACCTGAGGTTAATTTTCTATTATGTATTATAAATAAACACAGAAATAGTCTGATTATGTAGGCGTTTAGCATTTGGACTTCTGGCTTTATTGCCAAATGAATTTGAGGTGTCTGACCACTAAATTATAGGCTGCAGAGCAAAATATCCAGCCAGCTTCATCATTAAATTTGCCAAACTCAATAAACAATAACCACAGAAATAAAAAACAAAGTTAAGCAAATACATAAACAGAATAGTGATTGCTGGAATAAAACTGTAATAACCAACAATTCATTGTATTCTTCTGTTAATTTCATGGGGTTTTGAATTAAATTCAGAATTGTAAGATTTCTTTCCATCCTTTTTCTCAGTGTGACTAGTCCTTGTAGTTGAGGAGAAGATAGTGTCATTAAGTGCCTGGAGTCTTGGGTTAGTGATTAAACTGTCTAGTCAATCTAATGGAAATTTATTTATAATTTTAATATTCTTTTTGTCTTTTTAAGATACACTGTTTTCTTTTCCCCCACCTCCCCGCTTATCCTTTGGTGCTAGTTTAATACTTTATAAGATAAAGTTTGCATATTAATAAAAAAATTTCCTGCTCAATGAAAAGAAAAAGTTATTTGGTGAGGGTGCTGGTGAATAATAAAATGGTAAAAGTTGGTATTTGGGGCAGGAAGAAGAGTCTACAAACAATCTTATTCAACTTTCAAATCAGATATGTATCCTGAGCAACCAGTACTACTTCTTTGTCCTAGTACTTGAAGATCAGGGTTTATTTTCTCAAATTTGTTGTTACACAGTGATTTTAGTGCACCTGAAGTTTCTCATATTCAATGTGGCTTTGTAGTCACTCACAACCAGACCTAATAAATATTTGCCTATGTAGTAAGATGTTCAACATACACAGACACAGAGTTGATTTATATGTGGGAGTGTATGTACCTCAATACTATTGGTGAATGATAGTTTTTGTTATGTATAAAACCTTGCATTCATGTTCCCTTTCCCAGTCTTTCCCTAGAAACACATGAAAGTGGCTGCTGGTTTATGGAGTGGTGTATATCCATTAGTCTCTGGTGACTTGGACCTACATAAATGATTCCTTAGAGCAGTGAGATGGAAAACTAGAAATCTAACTATCTATAAGGCAGACAAGTACTAGACTTTCTCTTATAATTATCTCATGACATGGGAGATTGTTCTTTGTAAGGCTTGATGGCCTCTCTGTGTCATGTAGTTCACAGGGTGTGAATGATGTCTGCTTGTTTATCTGGAAATCTCAAATTTTGGCTTTGTCTTATCTTTATACCTCATTGCTTTCCCATCTCCTTTTCAAATCTCATTTAAAAGGTATTTAGATATTTTCTCCCTGCCTATCTTTCTTAATTTTACTCTGCTTCTCTTTATGGCCTTGTGATTTCAATGTCCAACATTCTTTCTAGGGTGTTTGCCAATCTTCTTCTTCAACACAAACTTTGCTATAAAGTATCTGCAAATTTAGCCTATGAAATTCAACCTAGTGCATGAAAGTACTGTGGTTTGGATTAGTCCAGAGCACTAAACTGTTTTTGGAATATAACTTTGTAACTTATGAAATTGTATTAATTTAGTCACTAATAGCTACTGAAGCTAAATTATTAGTTCAGTGTACCAAAAACACTTATTACTTAGGGAATATTTATAGATTAAAATATGAAAATTTTCTAAAATGAAATTATCCTTTTAAGAGAGCCACTCCTATAATAAGGAGTTAATCTAGCCAGAAAAGGTGGTGGGTACGAATGAGTTTATAACAATATTATGTGAGTTCATACTTACCAAGATGTCTAGAAAGATGTAAGAAAGTTCTGACCAGGATTCCCTGCTATTAAATTGAAGGCAGTATATTACATCTATCAATACTTAAATCTCTTATAGATTCTGCACATTGTTCTTTCTGCACATTGTTAGAAAGACTAAGGGAAGTAGATCATGATAAATCTTCTAAACAGGCTCTAATCTTCCTGATCTGGTGGCATTTGAAAAATTAGAAAGAAAGGCTTCGAGCTAGATTTTCCAAATTTATACTTTCTACTGGATTCAAACTGAGGTTAGCTTATTAGTTTTAGTTGTCTTTGGGGTGGGGGGGCATTATTCTTAGTGTTAAACTTCAATCTAGCATCTTTGGGGTTTACCCTTCTGTATAGAATCAGATTTTTCCCAGTTCTTGGAGCTGATTTTTTAATTTCAAAGAACCCATTATTCCTTGAGTTTGTCTTTAGTAGGTGGACTAACTATAATCTTTCAGGTATGTGGTTGGTAATCCAGACAAAGAAGTGGAAATGCGTGTCTTTCTCTGCTGTGGTGGGCTGCTTCAACTTATGCTTCAAAGTTTGTGAATGCCAACATGTTTGTCTGTATTATTCTTGGCAATATTGGTCTTGGAGTGACTATTTCTTGGATGGATACCGTACTGCAGGAAATAAGGGTTCCTGGCCAATGTGGTATCATTCCAAGGTGCTCTATCTTCCAGGGAAAGGCTTCCCGTGAAATGTATCATCCCACTGCTTTGAGGGATATCTGCAAGCATCTCACAGAGACCAATTGTGATCAAGTGTCTGGAAGCAGAACTTTAAGGGCAGATGAGAAAAATCCCATAGATTTTCATCCACACCTGCACTTATTTGCATAAACATATCCAAAATTAAGATTTGGAAACTTTTGTATCAATTTTCCCCAGAGAAAGAAAGCACAACTTTAACTTATGTTTGTTCCAAAGTGTTATTACTTCATGCATAAGCCTTCTCTTTTAGATCTCTTTGGGGAGAACTAAATCATAAAATTTCATTTGTTTACTTGCAGTAATTCCCAATTGTTGCTTCCTTGTAAAAGAGCCTAAAAAATGGCCAACACATTGAAACAGAAGAGGCCAATATATTCTGTGGTATGTTGTCATGGTTTTCCAGTTCAGGCTGTTGAGTTCCAGGATCCTATGAACTCTCTCTAAAGGTTTCTTGAAAGGTTGTCTCTGGCAGGTATTTAATCTCGCCTGCTTTATTGCCTCTAGAACTCAATCTCACTGATTTTTTTTAGAGAAGAGATTTTAAGTCATAACTCCCTATGTTCAGAGTAACACAATAAATTGAGCTGGCTATATTCATTCCTTTATTCTTTTGCCAAAATGTATTGACACCTGTTATGTGAAATTGGACATATATTTCCCTCCACCTCAGCAATAGAGTGTTTTTTGTTTTTAACAAGCCAGTCAACCTCTTCAGAAAGTGGAAGATCACTTTCTTCACAGCACCAGAGTCAAGGCTAATCTTTTGACTTTTAAAAGAACCTTGTTGCTAGGCCATAGGTTCTTGCTCATGCTGCTTCATCCAGGGTGTTTTTTTCTTGTTCAGGATAAGCTTTCCTGAGTTAAAAAGATTTCCCAGTGATCTGTCTTGTCTCCTCAGAGTATCTTTCAGTTCAGTGCCCTCAGATTATGATGAGTATGCCTGGATATGAAAGCTTTTGGCTGAGGCTGAATAAGCTCACTCTAAGACAGATGTTCAGTCTATAGAAATATAATAGAAAATTCATTCAGTGTCTCATCAGCCCTGGGTTGATGATGTGATTCTACTTCAGGTGCTTTGTCTTTAGTGTAAACTTTTTCATCTATTACTTTGACGATAGAATGATGGTTTCAAATTGGATTTAAGATGCTGATGGAAAACAGCTGATTTCACTGCATTTGGTGGCCTGCATGCTTCTCATTCTTGTAAGCCAGAGAAAAGGCTACCTTTTACCTTTTTAATCCCCCTTTTGGTTAAGGTTTCCTTTCTAGTTTATATTATTTCCCTTTACTTTAAGTGCACAGTGCCAAATCTTCTAGTTGCTGATAGATTATGTTTATCCCTTGAACTCATCTTCCCCTCTTTCCTTCCTCTCCTACTTGCCTCATTGTGTTCTGATGGGAAAACCTCAGATGCATTTGACCAGCATCTACATTTTCAGTATAAGTCATCAGGTTCTTTTTTGAATGTTTTTTCTATAGTTCTAGCCTCAGTGTGATAATAGATAGGAGCAAAGCTGATGTGAATCAGTATGTTTATCTACAACAATTGTAAAGTATTGACATATGTCTGAAATAGTCAGAAAATGGCCTCTTTATTAAAGCCCTGGATCTGCCCCTGCTGCTTTGGCCTCCTTGACCCATCCCATGGAACTCATTTCTTGGGACTCCCCTCTTCTCAGACCCTACTCCTATGGGGTAACATACAGGAATCCATTCTGATTGACTCGTACCTGTGCCAACCAGGCATAAATATTTTGATAATTGTCCCTGGTTATGAGTCAAAAGAATTTATTGGCAGAATTTTCTAGACCTTAACATGTATACCTCTGCTTGGGTCTAAAATTTTTTGTTGAAAAGCTTGACTTTGAGGATGAAATATCAATATCCATCTGGGAGTGAAGGTGAATGTCATAGTAGAAAATAAATCTCATATCCATGTCAATCCAATAGTAATTTTTAAAATAGTTTTTCAGACCTAGGCTACTAAAGTCTTCATGGTTTTATTGATATCATTCCAATATCCTTCATCCTAAGATGGTATTTAAAACTAAGTTGACTTCTGATATTTTGGGCATGGGGATATTGCATATTTAAAGGTAACTACCTTCATGTCAGTCTGATAATGTTCTAGTCTTCTCGAAGGATTTTTCAAAAGTCTTTTAGCTATCATCTCTTTGTTTAAGTGGTATGGCAGGAAATGGACTAAAAAAGCTTCCAGGAATTAAGATTTGTCTTTTTAAGTAAAAGAACCAAAAAACTTCCTCTGTTAAGCATAAGAAAAAAAAGTGACTCAATTTGCTCTGCACACATAAGCTCTAGAGTTACATTTCAGAAACCTGCAAGCAAATGGAATGAACTCGCTTCTGTGTCAATATGTGGTTTTATGGGTAGGAATGGATGGGCACAAGTCCGTTGCAGGCCCATTCATTCCTCTCATGTTTGAAAGCTTCACTCCGAAATGCCTTTAATGGAAGATGTTTATGTAATATAGAGGTGGTTGTTCACTGTACCATCACTGATGTGCTGCATTTTGACCAAATGACTAACTTTGCAAATAGACTATTTATGTCGAGTAGGAGCAAAGCTTCTCCACCGAAGTGCATTTTTAATGATCTACTTTAAGAGTAAGTGGGTTTAGAAGTAGCTATCCAGGAATCTGATTGGCTGGCAGCAATGCCACTTCCCATAATTACCCAATAAACCATAAGGGCTTTGTTGGCACATTTATTCATGCCTGTCATGTCAGACCAGCTGCCACCCAGCATCCTAAGTCCACTTCTAATATTCTCTTTAAATCTCTGTAGAGAAATTTGGTGCCTTCCTATCTTTGAAAAATCTTTGTGGAGAAATTTGGTATCCATGCACTACAAATTTCATGATGAAATATTGTGCTATTTTAAAGAAATGTTAATGTTTTCCCTAAATAGCTAAAATTATGAAAATTATGATCTAGACTAAGCTGTTATAGCGAGTTTTTAAAAAATGTTTCACTTCTTAGTACATTTAGGATATGCACTAAAAATGTAGATGTAATCCAACCTAAAAGATGCAAATTGTAAAATCCATCTTGAAATCTACTCTTGAAATTTGTGGAAACAAGGCACTTAAAAAATTTAAAGGCATAAAAAGAAATTCAAATTGTGTCCTGGAGGGAGGAACTAACCTGCTTAGTTTCTATGGTAAAAAACAAACAAACAAACGTAATGAAAGAAATTAGAAAAGTGTCTTGCACATTAAGTCTAATCACAGTGTATTCCAGTTTCTATATGGAATATTTTAATTATATTGTAGACCAAAGATGTTATACATGATTCTTATACCACTTTTTGAGAAGGAATAGGAAACTATTGAAGCCACATTAAATATAGAACATGAAGGAAGAAAACATTTCATTATATAGGAGTATAGAGATTTAGGGTCTCTCAACTCTTTCCACTAAGATATCAGTTGTGTTTTTTATTGACAGAAAGAGGGTGAGTAAATGGTATCGCCATTTGTTGTTGACATCTAGGGTAATTCAAGCTATTTCTCAAACTACTGTGGCACTTTCCACATTATCATATAATTAAGAGGAACACGAGGACAATGGCATACTGAATAAAGAACCTGGACATACACTGAAAAGCTAAAAGAAACCAGCTCTTACAATGGCTGTCTAGGTCTTCCAGAGAAAATAGCTTCACTTTCAAGAGATCATTGCAGAGTGACTCTGTGTTAGTGTAAAATAAAACCCCAGTATTTCTCCATCATAATATCAGCTCTATGGGGATAAGAATATTGGCAATGGGCTAACGTGAAATAGAAGAAATTAAATGCACTTGACAGTAATTGGCTGAAGAAAATTCAGGAGATGTGATAGCAGCCAAGCACAGCAAAATAACACAATTAAGGACACATTAGCCATATGTCTCTATTATATTGAAGACACATCAATATAAATGACCAGGTGATGACCTTCACCCCAAACTTCAAGGTGGATGACAAAGTCCATGTAAGTCTGGAAACTAAAGGTGGAAAAAGAGATTAAAAATGATAAGACACAGGAATGGTAGTGGTCTACAGCTTGATGCTGATGAGGACTTACTAAATAAAGATTCATTAGGATGATGCAATCTAACACTTCAAAGCCTCCATTTTCTTTTTGGTAAAGAGGGAATGATGTATTTCTCATTGGGTTATTGGAGGATTAAACTAAACAATACAAATTAGTATTGGTATTGGGATTAGGTATTGGTGTCATCATTCTAATAGCTGGAAAAATTGTCTAGGTAAATCTATAGATTAGATGAAATGAAAAATAGCTTTTGTTAGATGTCAGCATAACTTCTTGTATTCTGATTTTATGTCAGCGGATATTTATATGAAGTTACATGCAATATGCAGAATAAGACAGTGCTTTGTATTCAAGGAGGAATCAAGTCTATAGCTGCAGCTTGCCTGTGCGTACTGCTATTAGAGCACTGTTTAAGTGAACCTGAAACCTGAGGCTTGCATCTCTCCTGTCTAGCCTCTGATCTTCTGTTGGGTGGGCACCATGTCCTTAGAATCTAGCCCTGCGCCAAGCACAGGGTTATTCAGTGAAGTCACTTAATGAATGACTTTGTTTAGGAGACTGGATGTGTCTGAAAGACTGATGGGCTGGTTATTTCAGTGCCTTTTCTGCTCCCAAGTGTATTCTGTATCTTTTTAAGGATTTGTCCAAAGGGCAGCTTGGTCATAACACTGTGTGGTTTTCTTACATTTGTTCCATGGCTATTGCCAAACTGTCCACATGATTCAAGTAAATATGTGGTAAAGCGATAAAAGAAGGAAGAAAGGAAAACTTAAGCAGTTTAATTTTAAGAATTGAATTCTCAAAAATGTTTGTTAGTAGTGGCAGAGTAAAGGATTACTTTATAAATAGTTTAAAGAGTTAGGTTAGTTAAGTCACGAGGAATGTAAACATACATACAAATACCTAATTTAACATGATTAAACATAGAATTGCAGATCTTTTGTCCTTGTTCCCCACATACTCTGTCTATTTTAATATGAACACTGGTTGCAGAAGTATTGCAGCAGTGGGGAAAATTTTATGTTTTATAGTGCACTATCCCATTTCTATCATTTCAGCTTTGTTTACAAAGAAAATAAAGATTTTTATCTCCCTTTTAATATGTGCCTGGTGTAGCTTAAAAATCTTTTTCTTTTTCTTTTTTCTTTTTTTGGTATAAGTTGAACGCTAGGTGAAACCATCTTTGTGGTTTTGTTTGGTATTCAGTTTGTTTTCTTTTATAGAACAGAAGAGTTGAGTTTGTATCAATAGAGTTTATTGTATTACTAGATTTAGTAACTTGGCTTGACACCTGCTGGGGCAAATAAAAGGCCAAAGGCAGAGGAAAAAGACTTTTGAGGTACATGAGTCTATATTAGGGTCCAGTTCTTCCCCTTACATTGAGTAATCATAGCAAGTTAGTAACACTTCTAAACCTCAAATTTCTCTTTGATAAAGAGGGAATGATGTATTTCTCCTTGGGTTATTGGAGGATTAAACTAAATAATGCAAATTAGTATGGAAATGTTCACTTTCTAATATATCTTAGGAGAAAACTTTTTTCTTCCTTTTAACATTTTCTTCAGAGCTTTTCATGGGAGAGCTATCATTTAACCTCATTACCTTATTTTCTCTGTGACAATGTTAACACAGTACTATAACTAGATAATACTGTTTATTACAGATATTGATTTATTAACTGCCAGGATTTCCTCAGACTCAATGTAATGTAATGCATTTAAAGTGGGTGAATTCTGATTCTATCAGAGTGAAGCTCCTGGTTTTGCTGCTTATGTATCTGATTTATAGGCAGACTAGAAACATGGAGAAGTGATTTGAACTCTTTGAACATCAAAGTTTTATTAAAATGGATCATCACCACCACTCCTGTCATCATTATCATCAAAAGTGTCCACTAATTGGAATTGTTATGCATGCTGGGAAATACTGCACTTTAAAGAAGTGTAACCTTAGAATAGCCCAAGGACATAAGTGAATATTATTGTCCCCGCTTCACAGATAACAAAATTGAGGAACATGTAGTCTAAACTGTTATAAGGTCAGAGCTGGATTCAAACTGTCAGTTATGTGAGGCCAGAAAGGGATATGGTGTGTATTTGTCTCAGCTCTTAGCACTTACACAAATCATCTTTCCTAATGCAATTCTGTCTGGGTTAATGAATATCAGTTGAGTCTAGTTCTAGGATTAATGTAAAGGGTTTGAAAGTAAAATTTCAAATATATAGTAAAAGAGTTAGATTTTTTCACTAAGTTATATTTCACATGAATAAATATTTTCTTGCCTCTGAAAAAATTTAAGCCATACTGGGACATTCTGATGCTTAGAATTTATCTATTAAATTAGGTGGAAGGGTCATAAAGCATTCTGTAGAAGCAGCACTGATATATCACTCTTGAAAGGTGTTAATTTGGTTCTCCAGCTCTGATTTGTTTAGTAGAACATATTAATTGCTTGGTGGACAGAACTAACCATTTTAGGTTTCAAAACATGGGAAGTGCTGAAAAATGAATAGCTTGATCATTGCTGAATATTCTGATTATAGTTGTTATTTGATCAAAGATGGTAGGTTTTTCTCAGAATTATCAACAATTATTTTAAAAATAGGATTTGATACTGATATACAGCAGTTCAGGTGAAATACACTATCCTTCCACAGCTAAATCAAAATGGTAGGAATGAAAATATTGTCACTTTTCCCTGAAGGGCATTATTGCATGAACATGGAGTAGTCACGAAAAAGGAAGATGTTTTGGCCTAAACTGTGCATTGCTGAATATTAAAACAACTAATTCTTAATGTTGATTCTTACAATTTGTTTTGGGTTTTATGTATTATATACTGCCCAGTAACTTGTGGGCTTTCCATGCTTTTTTATAATTTAAAATAAGTGAAGGTGTGATTGAACCTGGGCCAGCAGTTTTAAGCCATTCTACGTTCCTCCGGGCCATGGTGATGGGTCACTTAATGCTTAATGCAATATTTCTGTTTCATTTGCACATGTGGTAACATGTGGTAACCCAATACTCTTGGGTCCTTTTAAATTGCTAGCACAGAGGAGAGTAACTATTCCAGAAATATTATCAATAGTCTTGTGATTGACAGCCCCCAGCTTATCCAGGCCCCTTCTGGGCCTGAGGATGAAGAAATCCATGCCCCACACATCCTTGAATTCCTTTCTTTCCTACTCCCTACTTGGGGTTATGGGCACCACCTGCCGGCCTCCTGTAGGGGCCTCACACCTTGCTAGAGGGCTTTCCTTGTGGAAACAATCCTGTGGCTCAGAGTCTGGCTCTTTTAGTGCGAGTGGTATGATCTGGTTAGGTCAGCAATAAAGGGACTGCAGGGTATGGAGGGATGCATTACCAAATGTCAAAAATAACAAATCGCATGTCTTTAAGACCCCCAAACCTGTACTTTCAAACCCTTGACATCACCATCTTTAATCACTTCATCTCCCCTAACAGACTGTTAAATATCAGCATATCATTTCTGCTCTCTAATAGTCTTTGGACAAAATTTTAAAATAATTTAAAGTAATATTGGGATGTCGGAATGTTCTACCTCTTTTTCAACTTTATTTAGGTATAATTGGTAAATACAATTTTTATATATTTAAAGTGTACTATGTGATGATTTGATGCATATATACTTTGTGATAGTTTTTCCACCATCAAGTTAATGAATACATCTATCATTTCACAGATTTGCTTTCTTTATACACACACACACACAAACACAATATATATTTACATCATTGTTCATTTCTGTACAATATTTAATTTCTCCTCTCAGGCGTTGTCCCCATAAATTGCCACCCTAAGACATGAATGGTTACCATAGACTATTATGCTCTTCTCTCCCATTTTGATCCTTCTCCCTCCCCCTCCCCAACTGAATGTCTCCACTTAGAGTTTGCCTGCTTTTTTTTTTTTTTTTCCTGATCCCTTGTATGGTTTCTCTATGGATCCCTCCTTTAAGTGAAACAATATGATATTTTTCTTTTTCCTTCTGACTTATTTCACTGAACTTAATCCCTTCCAGATCCATCTATGTTGCTGCAAATGATACGAATTTATTTATTTTTGATTGTTGAGTAATATTCCATTATGCATATATGCTATATCTTCTTGATCCAGCCACCTGGATTGGCATTTACATTTCGATATTTTAGTTATTGTAATAGTGCTGCAATAAACATGGGAGTGCAGATTTCCTTTTGAATTAATGTTTTTGTGTCCTTTGGAAGGAGTGGAATTGCTGGGTCATATGGCAGATCTATTGTTAGTAGTTTGAAGGTCTTTCACACAGCTTTCCATAGTGCTTGGACCACTTTGCATTCCCACCAGCAATGATATTTACCTTATTTTTAAGTGAGAACATTTAAGATGTCTATTAGCAAATTTTAATTATATAATAAATGTTATCAACTGTCACCATGTTTATATTAAACATCAAACTTTATTTATCTTCTAACTGATAATGTGATTTGATTATTGGAGTAAGCCAGAAGACGAAGGCAACAACTCATAAAGTACGCAGCTAAAGTCCTTCCAGTGAAAGTGTAGAAGAGTGTAGTGTTCCCGCTTGCTCCTTGGGCCTTAGGAGGACAGGTACTGGGAGAGCACCTGTGTCCGTTAAGCATTGCTTCTTTGCTATATTGTGAATGCAATCCCCACTGGCACTCAAAGCCAAGTGTTTGGGGTGCCCATCCCTCAGGTATAAGTCTTAAAATTTGGGGAACTAGGTATGTGCTTCTTACCTTTCACTCCTCAGGAGGTAGCTGGGAGTTGGAGTTTTCTCCCAATTGTATGGAGCTGTACCAGAATGGTTATATGGTGAGATTGTACCTCTCAGCCTTTCCTACCTGTTTTCACAGGTTACTTTCTCACATTTCCTCAATGTGTCAGAATCAATCAACTAGATTTTGGGTTTGTCTTAGAGGCAATTGTTCCATGTATACATTTGGTGCAGCATTGGAAAAAGGAAGTTCACAAGCTTCCTATGTCGCCATTTTGGTCCCTCTGGCCAGATGTTCTATATTTTGGTCTGGATGTGACTCCATGGAAGTAGAATTATGCTAAACAACATGAAGTGGCACACTCAGACTTGTAGTTGTGTGTTTTACTGTATCTAAGTTACACCTCAATACAATTTAAAAAGTAAACTGCTCCTGGGACCTCCCTTGTGGTGCAACGAGTTGAGTGCCACACTGTGAGGCTTCTGCAACCGCTGCAGCATGAGTTAAAACCCAGGCTAGGGAGGGGGTCCACTTGGCACAGCAGACCTCTCCTGTCTTGCCTGCTGCTCCCCTCAGCAGTGTACTTCAGTCAGTCTCCCTGTTCTGTTCCCCACTCTGTCTCTTGTGAATCCTCTCAACCCCAGCCCCTCTGGCCTGTACTCCAGCTCTTGTATGTATAAATAAATAAAATCTTTTTTTTAAAAAAGTAACCTGCTACTAATTTGATGTTTTAAACATGTTATTTGTTTAACAGAGAATATGTGTCCATCCTGTGCTTAGCTGGCCACAGCCTATTGGCAGGCATTGTACCTCACAGCCTGGCCATCTGTATGATGGGGTCTAGACGGAGGAGTTAGCCAGGGACTGATAGCCTGGAGTGTTCTTGCTCTCCTTAGAGGTTTCATCATGATCCTGTTTCTCTTTCCTTTTCAGAAAAGTAGATTGATATGACACTCATATTCAGAATGAGTCTTTATTTCTGAGCGTGCTGCTGAAAAAACAGGGTACAGTTTCTGTTAGAGGAAAAATGAAAAGGAATGTGTTATTTGTAGGAAATTTTCATCCTGCCTCCGTAATTAGAGAATAAATTTAAGGACTGTTTTTCATAGCAAGGGAAAGGAAAGCTAGATGGATTGTTTTCAGAATTTGTTCTTTCCTACTACTCAGACATGAAAATTTGAAATTACAAATTCATCATGATTATGCACTTTACAAACTGATTTATTTTAAAGTTCTATAAATATTTGGATTTCCAGAGCAATTGCATATTTGACTGATTACAAATCCTTTTAGTGAGACTGGTGGTTGAGAAACTATAGAGTCGAAGATTTAACAGTCAGTATAAATTGAAATTAAGTTAGACTTAAGACAACAGAGTATCTTTGTATAAAAAGTCTTTAATGGGGCATCCCTAGTGGCCTAGGGTTTAAGTCTCAGTGCTATCACACCTACCGCTTGAGTTTGACCCTGGCCAGGGAGCTAACCCACATATGGTGTAGCAGACCTACATCTGGCACAGCAGACCTCTCCTGTTTCACCCGCTGCTCCCCTCAGCAGTGCATTTCAGTAGATCTGCCTGTTCTGCTTCCCACTCTGTCTCTGGTGAATCCTCTCAGACACCTGACCTAGTTCTTCTATGCATAAATAAATAAATCGTAAAACAGTCTTTACATGGAAAAATTATGATATCTTTTGTAAAATTTTCAATTTCACTAAATTTTTAGGAATCTATTATTTTAAGGGAAATAAAAATGTGAACTTTAAGAGGAGAGAAGTACTCTTCCTTCAAATTATAATTCCCATCATAATATCTTATTTTTTTACATAACTAATCAAAAATAATTACTATTTATTGAATATATACTATTGACCAGGGTCTGCTGTAGTATTTTATCTTAGTTTTCAATCTTCTGTGAGTCTCTTGAGATAGGATTTATTATTATTTCTATTTTACGGTTATTGACCCTGTAATCTTTCAAAGTATTAATGTTTCCTGAATCAAGGGAAAGTGAAATTAAGTGTTGTGCTATTTCTATGTAATTTTTAAATGATCATCTAGAAAATCACTAAAGAATTTCCAGGATAATTCCTTGTTAGGTATAATCTTGCATTAACAAGAGCAGAAGTTTGGAGTACCATGGAACCCTGGGGCTGATGATCATGGTCTGAGGGGTTTCACCAAGCTTACTTCATAGAGGTGTTCTGATGACACAGTGAGTTATGGCTAAGACCGTTAGAACAGTGCTTGATCATAGTCAACTCTTGACAAATATTCGTTATCAATGTTCATGTTCCATTACCCGAAAACAGCAGTTAAGAACAAACTTGCTTGTTAATGCCTGGGATATCATCTGAGAGGGA
This sequence comes from Galemys pyrenaicus, assembly GCA_019455555.1. Lineage (NCBI taxonomy): Eukaryota > Metazoa > Chordata > Mammalia > Eulipotyphla > Talpidae > Galemys > Galemys pyrenaicus. The sequence goes on along the minus strand of JAGFMF010011756.1, from coordinate 5,849,891 downwards.
CTGAAAATTTGAGGGTTCTAATATATGAATTGCATAAAGATGAGCCGGGGAAATGTTATTTAGTTTATGTTTTGACTTGCTAATTTTGCCAGTTATTTTAATAACTGTGTTTGTTGGTACAGTTTCTAGATTCCCCCCCCCCCCCTTTTTAATGTAGAAAGTGTGTGGGGGTGGGGGTGGCAGGAGGGAACTAAAATGTTGTACCTTGTAACTGAAATACAACTTTAAAATGAAAAATAATTGATCTGGTGTCCAGACCAGGTTTTCACTATTGTCTTACTTGAGGAAAACAAAATTGATACAAAATTTTCTCTATATTGGGCCCTCCCTGGTGGCGCAGTGGGTTGAGTGCCGCACTGTGAAGCATCCGCTGAATAGCAGCAGCGAGAGTTCGATCCTCTGCCAGGGAGGGGCACCACATGGCACAGCAGACCTCTCCTACCTTGCCCACTGCTCCCCTCAGCAGTGTTTGATCTGCCTGTTCGGCTCTCTGCACTGTCTCTGGTGAATCCTCTCACTTCCCGAACCTCCGGCCTGTACCCCATCTCTTGTATGCATAAACAAAATAAATCTTTAAAATTTTTTTCTCTATATTATTTATAAATGGGGACAATGCAAATTTTAGTCACTTAGAGTTTATCAATATAGTGAATTCATGTTTGTGATATGCTTAGAGGTTGATGAACACCTTGATTTTTGTAAAAAAGCAGACACGTGAACTCGTAGTAAATATAAAATGTCCATTATTTACTTTTTATCAGTCCCTTTTGGTCCTCGAAAGACCAATAGAATATTATTTTCTCTCTTCATTTGGCACAATAGACAAATGTGTTATTCAAAATTCTGGTTGTGTAAGTTGGGAGAAAAAGTGACATTTATCTTTTAATTAGTTCTTTCGACTCAGGATCCAAAATTACAGTCCAAATTTTCTAATAAGCTGAAGAATGTGAACAAATGATAACATCTTGCTATTAATAATTAAAAAAAAACAACTAAGGGATACCAGCAGCTTGTGTTCTGATTTAATTATTAGTACACAGTTTTCTGAAATATTTGTATTAATATATAGTAGCCTTCCTGTTTCATCATTTTATTCATGATATAGAAATTTCTGGTGGATAAAAACAGATGGGAGTTATAGGGTGGTAAAATTTTATTTATTTATTTGCCTATCCTTTTTTAAAGCTATTTTTCTTTCTGAAAAAATTTATTTATTTACTTATTTTTTACAGATATATGTTTTAGTAACACAAGTCCATATTTTCTTCAAATGTTTGTTAACATATCACACTCACCACCAAAATATCAATAACCTTTATCAAAGTTCATTAGGCAACCCCCACCTTTGTTTTCACCTCCTTCCCCTTCTTGTCACCTCAGTTTTTCAGTCATATACCAAGGGTTTGAATTTTTTCTGTTTTTATTTTTTTTTCCCCTTGAGGTAGTTGTTTAAGCAGAAGGTATCTGTTTAGAATATGAGAGACAATCATTAAGTGGTGTGGGACTGGTGATTGGTGTTTGGGTCAATTATTTTGGATGGAAGATGAACAAAGTCTGAATAAATTATTTTCAAAAGCATAAATAAAATTAGTAAAAATAGGTCTATAGAATTAGCTGGATTTCAAAAGATTTTAATTCCCAGACTTGAGAGATTTTTTTTTCCTTTTGGTCACAATTCATGTGCTGCTTTTAGGACATGCAGAGAGTCCCTGTTTGTGCTTTAATGCCAGTATAAACCCTCTGAAACAACAGCAAACACTGATACAATTTCACAGCATTATTTAGTACCTAACCACATCAGTGGTAAGCTTGGTTCAAGATTCAGCTTTTCTCTTGGAACTCTGAGTTGCTCCATTTTTATGATATCTGCCTGTGTGGCTTATGCTTAACTCTGCTGTGCCCCATCCTCCATGGCTTCCCCCATGAGTGCACATGGCTGATGTCCCTTGATTCTTCTTGTAAGACCTGACATACACCTTTTACTTTTGATGATCTGACTTTCCCTTGCACCATTTCTGCTAAGTCTTATCAGACTAGGGAATAAGATTCAAGTGAGATACTTAGAAACCCTAGACTATAAGCAAAGTGTTTAACATGCTCAACTATGATACTTAGAGACCATATATAATAGATAAAGTGTTGTAGCACAGACACTGGTTGCAGTAACAAATATCCCCCAAACTGCAGTAATTAAAACAGAAAAAAAAATATTCTCATGGGGTAGGGGTTGCAAGGGCTCAACCCTCAGTTTCATTGCAATTATCTGATGATTCCACCAATCATCATGCTGTGTCAAGGTGACCTAAGTCTGAGAAATTGTAGACTTAGAATATCTTCCTCAAGCAAGTTAATACTCTAGCTAAGAAATGACACATTCGTACAACTCACTGGGGCTAGAACTATTTGCATCATACAAGTAAAAGGGTGCTAGGGAAGTGTAATTCTCCCATATTACACAAGCTGTGCAGAGTTGGATTTGGAATGTCTTTGTGTTTCAGCATTCTTATAAGTAATATGTAAAATCACAGCAGCTTATTTTATACATTGCCTAGAAGTTATTCAGAATGTCTGTGAAATATTTTTCATATATCTTTGCTCAAAGTATATACATATATATAAGCTACTGACTTATCTTTGATACAGCAGATGCTTTAAATGGTGATACTGTAATTGATACTTTATTTGAACCCATCCAATTATATTTGATAGACCTACAATTTCTTAGATCAGTCCTCATCATGGGTAAGTTTGGTAGGTGAGTTGCTTCAAATGGGAAACAGGCAGTAGGTTGAAGTTACTGGATTGTCTGACAAAGGAGCAGGTGCTTCTCTTCATTTGAATTGTATTCTAATGAAATATATAGATCCATTGTCCTAACCTGGCTTCAGGAATCTCAGAATGTCATGTGACCATGAGTTGAATTCTTTAGCATTCCTTCTTTTTATTGGGGTGAGGAAGTAGTAGCTTATGAACAGAACATCTTTCTAGACTTTTCAAGTAAGGAGATCAGGGTAAGTGGATGCATGGGAGATGATGTCTGACCGTCTAGAGAGAATGGCATGAGCTTTATACCCTTGTGCCTGAATCCACAATATGAAATTTGTAAATTGGAGAGAATCTTGCTGGCAAGTGGAAGTTTTGCTCTTCTAATTTTTTTATAACTTTTGGGGTATAATAAAGGTCATCCAATTTTTCAGATTCATCCATCTAAACTTTTTTGGTCCATCTGTTTTTGTCCTGGCATGCACAGTAGTAAATTCTTCATTTCAGAACTGCTTCACTGCTCTTCCAGAACAGAGAAAAGAGAACACTCAGAATTATTATTAATTTCTAAATAAAATGGGCCAGGTCTTATGCTTTCCTAAAAATGGAAACAGTTTTTTCACAAACCATACAGGGGGTAAGATTTTTAGTGCTGTTTGTGGGAGAGTGGCTGTCAAACTCTTCGTATGAAAAGGCAATTAACTGTTTGTTAAGCTGGCAGCAGGGCCCTGGAGAAGGGGGAGGAGTGGGAGATGAGAGGGTCAGGTTCTGATTCCCTTCGGCAGTCCATGTGGCTCTTTCCTGGCAGACGGCCCCTTGATGTCAAAGTGAGCTGTGTGAGCCAGGAATGAGGCAGTGTGAGGAGAATTAGATACTGGGTCTGAGTGGTTTGATTTTTCTTTCTTTTCCTTTTCTTTTTCTTTTTTTCCCCTTATGCTGACAGTTTTCAACATAAAGGAACTTCACTCTGCACAGAGAAAATGTCATAAAATTATTTTGAAACAACGCATTAAGCCCTAGGGACAATATTTTTGGATGTAGAAGTAAGTGCAAAGTTGAGGTTGAAGGGGACAAATTGAACTAGGGCTACAAGTCTTATTAAACATGGCTGAGTTGGAGTTTAGCTGGTCATTTGGAACCAGCGTGAGAAACAAGGTCAGTGACTCTCCAGGTATTCGTTGTTGTCTCTGCCATGAATCTGCTCTGTGTCCTTGGGTGAAACCCTTCAACTCAGCTTCTTCATTTATAAAGTTAGAATGGGAAAGGGTATGAGAGGAGCCCAGAAAAATGTGATGTTTAATCAAGCCTTTATAATGTGTGGTGGCCTGGTATACATTGCACTGTGCCTAATAAATGATTTTTAATCAGGAGGATGCTTATGAAAGGGCTGAGGAAATATGTTAATTAGCACTATGGTACCAGACATAATTAAGTGCAAATGGTGCCTCAAGGTCATCTGGTCCTAACATTTGTTTCATGGTAGGAGCAATTCCAACCATCAGATTGAGTCCTTTGATCTGACTCATCTGAATGTGCTCACTTGCCAGTGGGTTGAGGAATGTGTGTGCTTGTGATTTAATACTGTATATATAGTACTATATAGCACTTTAAGGTTTTAGCACAGGTACTGTGCTAAATGCTTTGTAGCTATTACCTTATTTAATTGTCATGACAACCTTATCCATTGAGCTTAAAAAATTGTTGTGTTTACTGTTCTTACAAGAAATGATCATTAAAAAAATTGAAATAGTTTCAAATTTGAAAATTTATGAGCAATGTTATGAGTAGTACAAATAACTTTTTTCTTAAACCATCTGAGAGGAAATGGTGGCTGGCATGATGCTCCATGACCCTGAATGCCACGTGTATTATCTGACCTAAGTTCCCACAGATGGCATGTTCCAGCATGGTACCCATAGACCCATTCAAGTCTGCCATACTTTGTAGTAGAGGAATTCAATCCAGGAACATGTGCTGCATTTTAATGGTCATGTCTTTGTAGATTTTTTCAGTCCAGAACAGTTCCTCATTCTTTCTCCTTTTTGGAAATAAACAGGGAAAAGAAGGGATGGCATAATTATCCATGTGAAAAATAAAATGAACTCTGCAAAAAAGTTACTAGAACTAATAAATGATTTTTAGCATATTTGTGAAATACCAAATCAATGTGCACAAAATTTCTAACATCAGTAATGAAAAACCAGAACTTGAAGTTAATGAGTAGTATCATTCATAAAAGGGTCAAAAATATAAAATATTTATAACTAAATCTAACTTTAAGTGTAATACCTATATTAAATGAAATATAATTAAATACATTATAAGATATAGTTGAGAGAAATGAAAAAATTCCTAACTATAGCTTAGTATTTTGCTTATATTCTCTACATAAATTTTCATTCACTTCTGTTCCATAGAGCTAATCTCACTTAATTAAATTGATACCTTAAAAATAAAAGACAAACATGTTTTCAGTAGTTAATTTTGTACAACAGCTACATTTTCATAATTTATCATGAAAAAAAAAACCCTGAGTTTTCTGTGTTATATAACATTTTCCTCTATTATCATCAAAGTGTAATTAGAAGATGCAGAATTATATAGTAATAGGAATCCAAATAAAGAAGGAGATAAGAGAGTTCAGAGAAGGCCAAACCCTATATTTAGGAACCAAAATCAAAATGCTTTTGGAGTAATTTAACTACAGATGCCCATGGATGCCAAACATGTTTACGTGTGCTTTTTATGTAAAATGATTTCATAAATTGTCACCACATAATGTACCTAATTATATATTGCAACATAATCAAATCACCTGATTGAAATCTTTCATACATAAGAGGCTTTAAAATTTTTGGAAACATAAAGTTTGACTTGATAATTAATTGCCCTAGATACTAGTCTTGGCATATCCATCAATGATAATTTACTTCACTTTTGGTGGTTGTTTCCAGCCTGTAAGATGGAAGCAACAGCAACAGCTTACACTTTTTATTCAAATATGCTATTAACTTAAATGGACTTTACTAGAGATTATTTAATCTAATGGTTTCGCAGCTTTTTGAAATCAATAGGTCTCTTTTTTTTTTTCTAGAGAATTCATGTGTCAGAGCAGTTTATAAAAATTACAGCTAAAATATTGAAGTAGATCTATTCTGCTAATAGCTTGTTCTGGTCTCGGGCTTCCGCCCTGGTCTATTGGCCTCGTCTTTCCTGCAGGAACCCTTGAGGCCTGCAGCACAGAGTTTGGAAACCATTGATCTCATCTGCCTCACCTCCTTTTTACAGTTGAAAAAGCCAAGACCCAGAGGCAAAGTGACTTAAGTCAATTCTGATTGAGAATTTCTTTGGAGCTGATATCAAATCCCAAGTCTTTTGACTACCATTCAAATGTTCCTTTGGTTAAACTAAGCTTTATTTTTATTCTCTTCTTGAAAATGATTATACTTTTCGAAAATTTAATGATTATACAGATAACATCATGTTTTTATTTATCAATATTCTCAGGTGATATAGATCCAACTTTCCAGTTACAAGAATGTTAATACTTGATTGGAGTATTGCCACTTGCACTACATAGCAAAGAACTTTGTAGTTATAGAAGTTCAATACCTGCCTTGCCTTTTTAGTTCAAAACATCCCTCCTATTCATTTTTTAGTATTAATAATTGAAGGTTATATTTGATTTCTCCTTTTTCTTTACCTCACCACACACTCATTTATAAAATTTAAGTCACCATGAATTATTTTAACTGAACAAATTGAATTTTGTACTTTTTTCTAACACCAAACAAAAATCTGAATCAACATACTCTTCTTGCACACTGAAACTTCAGACAAATAAGATATAAGATACAGGCAGGTTTTCCATCCCTTTTATCTCCCTTCTAAATAGGACTCTTCATGAATTCACATCTATTAGGAAAGTACGGTCCAGTGACAGAGCGACCTTTGAAACTTTCTCACTTAATGTGTCTCTTCTTTCTTGATTTTAGTCATGCAGTTGTTGGTGGGTTACAGTGGCTCACCAACTGGGCCTCCTTGATGGTACAAGAGGTTAAGTACTGCATATAAAGCAGCCACAGCCACTGCAGCATGAGTTCAGTCCCCAGCCAAGGAGGTGACCCACATGGTGCAGCAGATCTCCCCTGTCTCGCCCCCTCAGCAGTGTATTTTAGTCAATCTGCCTATTGTGTTCCCCACTCTGTCTCTAGTGAATCCTCTCACCACCCCTCTCCTCACCTCTGGCCTGTACCCAAGTTCTTGTATGCATAAATACATATATCTTAAAAAAAAGAATGGCTCACCAACCATGCTCTCACATTAAATTTTTTGTCAGTCTCTTTCACTCTTTCTTATCTGCTGAATCAAAATCAAGCCCTATAATGAGTGCTTAAAGTACCTCTGCTATGTGTCCCCTGCCCCACCTATCCTAATAGATGCAAATGTACTTTCTATCCTCTTCTCCTCCTCCTACCCCATGCCCCTTAACCAGATTTTCCTGTCAAATCTCTCTTATTACCAGGGAAATTTGCTTATCTTTTTCACTTTTTCCAATCACTTGTTCTCATACAGTTTCTATAACGCTTTGTTTGGAAATGTCATTTTGAACATCTACCACCCTGGATACTTTCTGGTCTTTAAAAATATACCTAAAATGAACCCAATAGGAAACTTTGATTAGTTCAGTTCTACTTATCTCCACAAACAATAACATTAAGTCTTGACCTTATTCTACATACTCATTTCTACATACTCGTTAGGATGTAATATGACCTTTATTTTGATGTTTTTTTCCTGTTGGGTTAAATAATTTCAACCCTGTAAGATTTAGTCTATTTAGTGTAAAGATATTAACCTGGGTATTTACAATATTATAATATTTACAGTATTATAGTGGTGAACTTTGTGAATTATGTGATTAATTATGTTTCTCTTTTTGCACTGGTTGCTAGGAAGCTCAAAACAAAGTTTATGAGTAAATTTCAGAAAAATTTTAGAACTTCACAGTACCTGCTACTTTTTCAACCTCACTCACTGACTTTATCTCAATTTTTCTTCTTTAATTTTCAGTTGCCCAATTTCCTCTATATTCTTATTTAATTTCACTATAAGAAATTTTTTACATATGTTTTATAAACCATCTTAATTCCATTTAGGAAAGAGATGTCACAAAGCAAAACTTATAGTCTAAATAATTGAATATAAAGTGAGTCTGTGATTCTTGATATTCTGTGTGACTTCTACATAAGCTGTGGATATCCAGTATGCATTTATATATATATATACTTATATAAAAAGAGATAAAGAAGAGGCATTAGAAATGCAAGTTAATATTACTTACATTTTAAGAAAATTTTGGAAATTGTGTTAGAAAGCTGCTTGTTTCTATTTGGAACTTGGGTTCTTAAGTATTATTATCTTTTAGTGGCTACTTGCCCCTCCCAGGTACCATAAACCTGGGAGTCTTTATTCTTTATCCTTTTTTTCCTAAAATAAACTTTTCTTTCCAAGACAAAAAAAATTATCTTTTAGGATTTGATTTAAATGACACCTTTCTTCAGGAAGAACTAGTTGTATAATTAATAAAGTTGTATTTGATGATAAGTGCCCAAATTTGCTTTTGAAATTGACTTTTATTGTACATTATCTAAACACCACTTACTAGTGCTATAGTTTCTGCTGTAGTACGTTGTACTTACTGTGTCTCATGAGGAGTCAGGGAAACAGCTGTTGGGAAAAAAAAATGTATGTGGTTGATAATAATTAAAGTGAAAAATAATGCTTCCTTGGAAAAGGTAGCTGGGATCACAAATTTTAGGAAACTTGAGATTGAATAAAGAAGTAGCACTTAGTCAACAAGCACTAAAGGAGGATGTACGGTGAGTAAAAGGTTTCTTGCTACATATATGATATATAGCCAGGAAGATATGTCATACAGTATCTCTAAGAGAATTAACTACATTTATATGCTCAAGAGCAATGGGAAATAATGACTAATTATTCTGTAAATGATAAGTATTAAAAAGTCTAACCTTATCCAGTGAAAACTGTTTTGAGCCAGAAAAGACTTATCAATATCCCATGAACTCTGCTGTCACACAGCATGCCTAGATATTGGCTCTAGGAACTATGCTGCCCAGTGAGCAAAGCCAAAAGGTTATTTTTAGAACCCTGGACTATTTTAAGTGATATAGAATATGTTATATTTAGCTGAAATATGAGAAAGTGAGAGAGCGCTTATATTCTGGTAATAAGAGACAGATAATTTAAAAAACTAAATTGTATGTCATATTATATATTAGTACTTGGCTCAACAATGAGAATGCATTGTGAGAAAGGCATCATTAGACAATTCTGTCATTGTGTAACTATTATAGACTGTGATCACACAACCTAGGTGATACCGCCTATGACACACTTGGTTTATATGGTATAGTCTTTTGGGACCACAGTCGGGTACGTGGTCCCTCATTGTCCAAAACATCATTAGATGGCACATGACTATGTAGTGTATTGGAAGGTGGTGGTATGGTATACACTAGAACAGAGTAGGATATTAGAGAGTCAGAAAGGCACAGCTACCATTTTCCATGAAGTGGCCAGAATTGGCTTCAGTGAACAGAAATTTCAATAGTCTTAATGGTGGTGAGGGATTACCCATGTGTAGAGAGAGAAAGAGAGAGAGAGAGCGAGAGAATAGCGATAGTAACTATAAATGCAGCCAACATATACTTTTACTCTGCTCCAAATTCTATGCAAAACATCAGCCCAAGGAGGTAGGTTTTATTATTTTTTACTTTTACAGATGAAAGGATAAGAGATTAGGGAATTTTTTAAATAGAGTAGGCTAACTGCTCCTAATAACTTCAACATCTGTGCGGTCTCACACAATCAAGGTTTATTTATCTCAATGAAATGAAGGCCCTGAGAATGGCTCTGCTCCTTGTAGCCATTTGAGATGCAGGGTCTTTTCATCTGGTGGCTCTGCCATCTGTAGGGCCCCAGGGTCCACCCCGATCCTCTGTGCCTGACGAGGAGCCAGATCAGTGAGAACATGAAGAAAGAGTTCTTGTTCTTAATTTCAATGTTAAGAAGTTATCACATTTCATAAGCAAGGACTCAGTAAAATGGCTACCCCTATTTCAAGGTAGCCTGGACCCTATGTAGTTTCAGGAAGAAGAAACAGGATTAATGAGTATATAGCCAGGGTGTGTCACAAAAGATTTGACCAAGGTCACAGAGCTACTGAGGGGCAGAGCTGAGATGCAAACTCATATAGAGCCTCCCCTCCCCTCTTTCTGGAGCACTTGCTAAAAGGACCCATAAAACAAAAGGGGCAAAATTACATTGTTAAGCGCAAGGATTTTGTTATGATTTGAATAAGGAAAGGAACCAAGAGCAATAGTTCTCAGCACTGCTGCTGAGAACATTAATCATTTCCTGCTTGAAAAGATCAAACAGGATGGCAAGAAGGACTTACCAGTACCCCAGGGTGTTAAAGGACACTGTCAATCTAGAATAGACTTTCTGCCTTAAATAATGAACCCTAAGATAACTTGTTATATCAATGTCAGATGGCATTTTATAAAACATATTTTGCTGAGTTGATTACAGTCTAAGAGATACACTAGAGACATGAGAATTTATGCCATCACAAATGGTAAGAGAAATGGGTAGATTTTATTTTATTTTATTTATTATTTTTTTAAAGATTTATTTATTTATGCACAAGCAGTAGGGTACAGGCCAGAGGTGTGGGGGGTATGAGGATTCACCACAGAAAGCAGAGAGCAGAACAAGCAGATCAACAGAAGTACACTGCTGAGGGGAGCAGCGGGCACAGCAGGAGAGGTCCGCCATGCCATGTGGGTCCCCTCCCTGGCTGGCAGCAGGGATGGAACTCATGCTGCAGTGGCTGCGGTTTGCTTCATAGTGCGTTGCTTAACCCACTGTGCCACCAGGGAGGCCTGAAATGGGTAGATTTTAAACAAAACCTAAATGATTATGTCTGTGTTGAAATAAATGTGTAGATGTGCATTAAAATGAGACAAATTAAAAGCTCAATGATTATTTTTGACCTACTGAAAGGCTGTTTCACATGGCTCAGTATAACACATCGAAGAAATGAATTTGTAATAACTGGTAAACTGTAGGTAGTACATCATTCATTTGTTTTTTTAAAGATTCATTTATTTATGCAGACAAGAGCTGGGATACAGGCCAGAGTTGCGGGAGGTGAAAGGATTCACCAGAGACAAATTAGGGAACAGAACAGGCAGATCTATTGAAATGCACTGTTGAGGGGAGCTGTGGGCAAGGCAGGAGAGGACTGTTGTGCCATGTGGGTCCCCTCTCTGGTTGGGGATCGAACACGCATTGCTGTGCAGCTGCTGCTTCACAGTGCAGCGCTAAACCCGCTGCCACCAGGGAGGCCCCATTCATTTCTTAATGTAAAGTCAATGCTTGTGAAGTAGTCTAGTTTTGCCTGTAGGAAATTCCAAGTCCGAATTACCCTTAAACTAAATGGGGTAGACTGTCCAGCCTCTGTTAATCAGGGTGATGACCAGCAAAAAAAAAAAAAAAAGTGTGATTTGAGAAAGGCTTTTTTGTGGTGGGAGTGTGCCCACTCTCTTTTCATTTCTATAGTGAAGTTCTGCCAGTGTTAACAAACAAAAGCCTTACTTCATTCTCTTTAATCAGTTTAGTAATTTTGAAAACAACTATTAAAAGCAATATTTCAGAGAGGTTTGCACAAGGAATCACTGTCGGATAATAGCTTTGTTTCCTAGCCTAGTAAAAGTCTTAAGTCCTAAGACATACAAAAAGCACATTTTACTAGAGAGGAGTGACAGAATATATGTTTGGGGCAGTGGTGTATTAGGCAGTGGTCACTTGAGGTCATTGTATAAGAATTGGGATCACTGGCTCAAAAAAGGGCTAGAGAAAGGGAACTGGAGTGATATAGAGAGGGAGATCAATTTTGTACAATTTACACAGAATTGCATTACAATGACTGTAGTTAGAGTAAGAAAAATTTCTTCATTTCTCCTGTTTCCATTATTCTGAAAATCATCTTATATTAAAATATTTTTAAGGGTTGTTTGTACTGATGGCCCAGAATTGAGTAACTAAAATCACATCTACTTCTAGTTCAAGAAAGTAAGAAAACTGGAGAAAGAGGCAAAGTATGGCAAGATGTGGTTAGAAGGCAAATCATTATTGGCCATACTGCCTGTATTTTCCTGATTTCATATAGTCTCTCCTATTATCCACCAATCAGCTTTTCCTTCTATCCTCTTAATGTCTGAGTGTTCAATCCTTGACATCTTTTTTCCCCCCTCTTTATTTTTATACCCTAGAGAATCTCATTAAACCCCATGACTTTAAAAGTGAACTATGAGGCCAAGAACCTCAAGTTTATATTTTAAGCTCAGATTTCTCACCTTAGTTTCCAGTGAAAATATTCAACTTGGATACATATACCTATTGTTTGGCAGAAATATTCAAAGTTAACCTAGACATCAAATCTTCCCTAAACTGTACTCTACTGTCTTCCCCCTTCTCAATAGATGGGAATTTCATCTATTTGGTGGCTCAGGCTAAAAATCATAGACAAGTATCTTCTTTTTCTGCGTATTTCACATTCAGTGTGTCAAAATCTTATTGGTTTTACTTTAAAATACAAATACATGTAATATATGTATACAAGGGATATTGAGGCTGTATGATCTGTTTTCTTTGTTATTGAAGTGGGCTACTCTCTGGTTTCCTGTTTTTCCTTCCACCTAAGCACCCAGCTAGAATGGTCAGGCCCCTTCTCCGCTCAGTGTGGTGCTCCTTATTGTACTCAGAGTGAATCTGAAATTCCTACAATGGTCCCATAGACCCATAGGACCTGCCATACCCCAGCCCACCCCCATTATCTCTCTTAACTCATTGCCTCCTCATGACTCCTCTTATTCCTCTCTAGCCATATGGCTACCCTCATGTTCCAGGATAAAGATGAACACATGACAGCTTAGGTTCTTCCGCTGGCTACTCCCTCTGCCACCAGATGGACACATGGGTAATCCCTCACCACCATTAAGACTATTGAAATTTCTGTTCACTGAAGCCAATTCTGGCCACTTCATGGAAAATGGTAGCTGTGCCTTTCTGACTCTCTAATATCCTACTCTGTTCTAGTGTATACCATACCACCACCTTCCAATACACTACATAGTCATGTGCCATCTAATGATGTTTTGGACAATGAGGGACCACGTACCCGACTGTGGTCCCAAAAGACTATACCATATAAACCAAGTGTGTCATAGGCGGTATCACCTAGGTTGTGTGATCACAGTCTATAATAGTTACACAATGACAGAATTGTCTAATGATGCCTTTCTCACAATGCATTCTCATTGTTGAGCCAAGTACTAATATATAATATGACATACAATTTAGTTTTTTAAATTATCTGTCTCTTATCACCAGGATATAAGCACCATGAAGCTAAGGAAGTGCTTTGTTTTCTTTACTGATGTATCCCAAGCACCTAAAGTGAGATTGGCACATAGACTAGGCTTCAAAAACATTTGCTGGGCCTCCCTCGTGGTGCATTGGGTTAAGCAACACACTATGAAGCGAACCGCAGTCACTACAGCATGAGTTCAATCCCTGCCACCAGTGGGGGATGTGACCCACATGGCATGGCGGAACTCTCCTGCCGTGCCCACTGCTCCTCTTAGCAGTGTGTTTCAGTCAGTCTGCCTGTTCTGCTCCCCACTCTGTCTCTGGTGAATACTCTCACCCCCTGCACCTCTAGTCTGTACCCCAGTTCTTGTGTGCATAAATAAATCTTCAAAAACCAAACCAAACCAGAACAAAACGCAAAACAAAACATTTGCTGACTGATATTTTTGTATTTATTATATGGGAGTTAATTTTTTATGTCAACACATATTTAAATGAAATTCAGTTTAAAATTTGTTTGAAGCTCATTACCTTCTTTTGGAATTAGATACAGGAAACAATGGCGCATTAGTTGTTCAAGAGAAAACATTAAGTTAGCTATTACATAAGCTGACTTCTTGCTACCTTATTTCACTCTCAGCAGTTATTGAAACTTTAACTGTGACTGGATTTCTGTCACCTTAATAAAGGCAACATTATTTGGACCAATACTTCTGTTGAAAGTGACCAAATAAAGCTTGACAAAATGTTTAAAAATCTTTCAAAAAGCATCTAAGAACTGACAAGATAGAAAAGAATTACCTTGTTAAGACCTGGAAACAGACAGAAATCTAAAATCATAAGCCTGGCATTTGGGATCACTTTTGCTTTGAAGGAACATTTACTAACCCAATGATGTGGTGGAGAGGTTGAGCAGTGCTTGCAAAAGCTTCCCAGTGAGGGGAGATCAAGCCTGTTGTCAATGATTCCAAAGGTGAAAGGCCCATGGAAACACACAGGTTGTAGATGGATCACCAAAAAGTCTGCGCCCTGGGATTGAGTGTGAAGTAGACTTAAAGCAACTCTTGCATAGTTTCCAACCGCAATACAGGTTATCTGGGAGCTCAGAACTTCACACTCTGATGTTTGACCAAGTGGGTCCTAAGTTGCCAGTACCCCTGAGCTCCTGGCAAAAGCAGTGAAAATCCTTTCTTGGAGAAAAGTAAAGATCATTATAACAATACAGTTTTGTTTTTTTTTAAATTATGATGTCTATTACAGTTTAAGCGACAACCAGGAATATGAAGAGAAAAGAAAGCAAGAACGAGTACCAGCATAAACAATAGACCATAAGAACAGAGCCATGGGACATTGGGTAGAGGCAGACTGGCATAAACCTAGTTCATTATGCTATGGACATAAAACCCAGTCTCAAGCATTTCATCAAGAAACTGTACACTATCAAAAGCAATATGTAAGTTTGAAAGAGAATTAAACTAGAAATTCTAGGGATCTCCCTGGTGGCCAAAAAGGGTGAACTCTCAGCATTATGAAGCTATCTGTAGCCGCTGTAACACGAGTTTGATCTCCAGCCAGGGAGGTAACCCACATGGTACAGCAGACCTCTCCTGCCTTGCCCACTGCTCCCCTCAGCAGTGTATTTCAGAAGATCTGCCTATTCTGCTCCCCACTCTGTCCCTGATGAATCCTCTTGTCCCCAACCCCCATACCTCTGACCTATACTGCAGCTCTTGCATGCATAAAATAAATCTTTTAAATAATAAAGTAGAAATTCTAGAACTGAAAAACAAAACATAGTCAAACTACAGGCATCTTTTATTTCACTAATTTTCTCTAATGTTGAAATATTTCTTGTTGAGGGGCCGCCCTGGTGGTCTAAGAGTTTATTCTCAGCGTTACCACCTCTAAGGCTTGGCAGCTTGAGTTCATTCCCAGCCAGGGAGCTGACCCACATGGCGCCACAGACCTCTCCTGTCTTGCTCCCTGTTCCCCTTAGCAGTATTTCAGTAGATCTGCCTGTTCTGCTCCCCACTCTGCCTCTGGTGACTCCTCTCACCCCTCACCTCTGGCCTGCACCCCAGTGCTTGTATGCGAAAATAAATAAATGAAATCTTTGAAAAAAGAAAAATGTTTCTTGTTGACATAATGTGGTGTTGCAGCATGCGCCTAGTCTAGTTTCACTTTATTCTGTCCTATTTTTACCTACGCCTGAATTTTGTCTTTTAATCTCCTGATTTGTCAAGTTTAAAGTGAGATAAGTTAATTATTAAATATGATTATATTTTCATATTTCTTTGTGACAGTTTAGTTGTGACAGTTTCTTTGTGACGGTTTCGTGAAAGTTATTTTTTAAGTGTAATTTGTTTTGTTTTTGCTTTTAAAACTGCTTGTGGTTTTTCTTTTTGTGTGTAAGTTGATTTTTATTTCTACCTTTCCTTTATTTCTTTCTCAAAATATTGCCTGTAAGATAAAGAATTAGAGATACGTTTACTGATCCTGAGACGTTACACTTCGGGAATATTTTCTTAAGTCATTGCCTCAGATTTCTCCTTTGACAATTGTTAACTTAGTCCCTTATATGACTTTTCAATAACAGCATATTAGAATAAGAGGGGGCTGAGGCCAGAACTCTAAGCTCCTCACTCAGGATTTTAGAGAATCCTGTGAATTTGGGAATGTTGAGAATTACCAGTTCTCAAATGGCTTTATTTTGATAGCAGATTCACAGCTGACTGTAACTCAGCAAAGTAATTCTCTTGTCCTCTGAAAGCATTTGTTTAACTGTGGTACTGGTTATTACATTTTCAGAGTTTTATAACCCTTAGATTGCATATTTGAAAAAGAGATTGTACTGGAAGAAGACACACCAGATGGTATAAAAGGGGAAAAAGCCAATGTAATCTAAAATGTGGTAATAAATGAATTTTTATTTAATTAGTATGCTAATGATTAATAGGAAAGTCAATACAACTGACACCAAAGATATATTAGACGTGTATTATAATAAACACTGTGATTTGTGCTGCTCTAGTCTGTCAGAGTGACATATCCCTGCTTGTGGATTAGGTGACACAGGATAAAGAAAAGTACTTATTGTGGCTAGGAGTGACACTGGATGATTGCTTTGCTCCAATGCCCTGTCTTACTTTCTGAGGAGCGGCACTATAGTGGCCAAACACCCTGAAGTCTTTATTAAAATGTCCAAAGTTTCCAGGTGGAAACAATGCTTGATCTGGGCTACCAGTGCCTTCCTGGTTGCAGGTATTCTGGATATTAGCATATTAAAATCTCCACAGTGACTGAGTTTTAAGAGCTGGGTTCATGCTCCCAGGAAGAAGGGCTTGGAAACTGAAAGACAGCCAGATATTTTTTAAAAAAGATTTTATTTATTTATGCATATGAGAGCTGGGGAATAGGACAGAGGCAGGGGGGTGAGAGGATTCATCAGGGACAGAGTGGGGAGCAGAACAGGCAGATCCACTGAAACACGCTGCTGAAGGGAGCAGTGGGTGAGGCAGGAGAGGTCTGCTGCACCATGTGGGTCCCTTCCCTGATAAGGATTGAACGAACTTGCGCTGCTGTGGCTGCAGAAGACCCACAGTGCTGCGCTCAACCCCTTGCACCACCAGGGAGGCCCAAGTCAGAGTTTTTGAAGTTCAGATTAGTGGGTTGGGTTCTGAAAAATTTGTCTTCTCTTGGTGTGCAGGTAGGAAGAGGAAATCTGAAAGCAAATTAAGAGAGCAGAAGCACAGTCACCAGATGGAAAACACAACTGGGACTTCCAAGAGGAGCTGCTCTCAGAGCTGGGAACATTCATCCTTGGAAGTGTGCATTGTGACTCATGAGCAAAGAGAAAGCTAGCACTGCCATTTATGTTTGCTTTTATCTCATTCTTTAAAAAAGTGTAACTTATGTAAATCTTATAATGCATATACTATAGTACTACAGTATAATTTACATATGATAAAAGTATGTGCATGGGGGGGCACATGCTCTGTTATTTCATGGGGTACTACATCTCATGCATCAGGAGAGGAGGTTAGTTCCCTGGTGAACCTGGCTTTGTTAGGTGTAAGGACCTGCTCAAACACACAGTGGGACTAACCTTACAGGTAGCATGAGAGGTCAGCAGATCAAGTACACTCAGGATTGACAAAATATGAGAATTTCGCACTTTTCTTGACTTAGTTTCCTTCCGTCCCTCCCTCTCCAACTCCTCTCCACTCCTTTCCTCCTTCCTTCTTCCACATATTTGGTCTTGATTGGCTCTAATGCTTTTATTGTTGTTTGTTTTTCTTTGAAATTTTTAACATCTTGAAACATATCATCTGTAGACCTAATGGCATGCTCTTTTACACTTTTGGATTTTAGATTCTATCACAAATATACAAACCTCTCCTATATATGTATTTTAAAAAATATTTTATTTTTTTATGCATATAAGAACTGGGGTATAGGCCAGAGGTGTGGAGGATGAGAGGATACCTCAGAGACAGAGTGGGGAGCAGAACAGGAGGATCTACTAAAATGCACTGCTGAGGGGAGCAGTGGGTGTGGCAGGAGAGGTCTGCTGTGCCAGGTGGGTCTCTCCCTGGCCGGAGACTGAAATCGTGCTGCAGTGGCTGTTTAGGCCACTATAACCCTGATTTTGTAAGTGCGGTGCCGCCAGGGCAGCTCCCCTTTCCTGTATCTTTTTAAAAATAATTTATTTATATATATTTTATATCATTGTTCATTTGTTTTACAGTGTTTGTTTTCTTTTTTCAGGTGTAGTCCTCATATACTTTCCACCACCAGTACACCTGTGCACCATCATCATAGTCCCTTGTGCCCTTCCCACCCTCATTTTGATCCCTCTTCCTCCCCTGCAGAATGAAAAAATAATAGTAAAAAACACAACAAAACTAAAATAAACAGACAACTATAAATCAGAGACATTCTAAATCTTTTCTTACAGAAACTGCATTTTAGTCTTCTGGATAAATTATTAGTATAAACTAAATTATTAAATTATAGTTATTCTTATCACAACTCACAATGACCATTCAAACTTACTATTGTTTTAACCATTGTCACAAAAACTTGGACTTGAATATCTTGAGCTCTGAGGTAGTTTTCATCTTTTCTTTCTCTATATCAATCTACATAGCAGCATCATTCTTGCTGCCAGAAACTGAACCTCAGAATAAGGTTGGCAAGACATAGAGAGAGAAAACTAGCTATAGCACATGTAAATAAACTGACCAGTCAGATTTCAAGTGAATGTAGTAGTGCTGTGTCACATTACATTCAGTATCTGTTTGTTGAAAACCTCTTTCACACAAGGTGCTATCTCAGCTGTTGTAGAAGATGAGGGGAGGATATAGGGAAACATAAGACTTGTTCTTAAATCCTAAGATGCTTATAGTACAGTAGGGGTGATAAACTCTACACATATACAAAGCTAATGAATAGTTCAGTATATAAGCGTTAAACATATATTACAGATAAGTGGATTTTTAAGAGGTCAAGGTGCAATGTTTTTTACCTTTTGTTTTCCCCATTATTTAAGTTTTTCTGCTTTTTTCAAATCTGTGCAGATTTGTTTAACTTCTTTGTTGAGGATGATGATTGTGTTTATTTAAACAGACAAAGAAATTCAACCGTAGACAAACCTAATTACCATATTTGGTTTATTTAATCCTTCTATTCAGCCATGCATCCACACATCCATCCATCCATCCATCCATCCATCCATCCATCCATCCATCCATCCATCCATCCATCCATCTCCATCCAACATTTATGAAGTTCTTACTACATACCAGCCAACATGCTAATAGGATTATGAAGATGTTCTCATTTCGCACTTGTTGATGAAGTCTACTTTGACTAAAATCCATCTAAGTGAATAATTCTGGAGTACTAAAAAGTGAAAAATCCAACTTGTAAATGACATCCATTCATTCATTCACTCACCGATTATACATACATTAGCCATTTATCACTATATACTAGGAAACATCCTCAATGATTGGGATATAGGTGTAAAAAAGACAAAACACTGATGCGGTCTGTACAGACATGCTGGCCTTAGTTTTCGTGATCCTCAAGATTTAACAAAAGAAAACAGATATTAAACAAATAATTAATTGTGAAATTTATTTGTGAAAATATTCTGAATGGACAAAATCAGGGTTATGGTGGCCTACAAAAGGAAAATCTAATTTGTTTGAGGATAGGAGGGTTCCCTCAGAAATCAGCATTTAAGTTGTAATCAGGCATTGAGATAGGAGAGTATTCCAGACACAGGTGGTGACAGCACACATGTGTGTCCTGACAAAGGAATACATATCTATGTAGTCTGAGAGAGACAGAAGATGAATGAATCTTAAGTGAAGAAGGTGCTAGGCTCTCCTGAGGATCAGGCAGAAGTTCAGTGTATCCAGTACGTAAAAGCAGGAGGTGGGTGTGTGCAGGGAGGCATGTGAGATAAACAAATGTTTGACTCTATTGAAACTTTTAGGTTATTGCATTAGCCAGAGTTCTCCAGAGAAATAAAACCAATCTATATCTTTATCATATATAAAACATTACTATACACCTCATTTTTCTATATGTAGCAGTGGAAAGAGCTCTTTATATACCTATTAACAGCTTTCTGTATACAAATCTATATGTACCGATACGTATATATGGATTCATATATACGTAGGAACTGGCTCATGTAATTATGGAGGTTAAGTCCCACAGTCTACTGTCTGAAACCTGGAGTTCCAGGATAGTCGGTGGTATAGTTCAGTTCTGAGTCTAAAGACGGAGAATAAGCATACTAATGCTGTAGCTCTCAGTATATGAAGACCTATGTCCCACAGCAGATTCTCACTTTCTTCCTGTGCTTTTTTCTTTTATTCAAACTCTCAATTAATTGGATGATGCGCACCCACATTGGGGAGGGCAGCTTGCTAAATTCAGTTTACATATTCAAAATATAATCTGACCTGGAAATGCCCTCACAGACATGCCCAGAATAAATATCTGGTATTTTCAAGTATATGGGGACTCCATGGTCTAGTCAAGTTGGCATAACATCACAAGTATTTATAAGGATTTTGGCTATATCGTCAGGCAGTGAGAAATCGTGAAGGTGTTATATAGTCAAGAAAAAAAATTAGATTTGCATTTTTGAAAATTTCCTCTGGCTGCTGTAAGTAAATATGAGTGGAGGTGGGTAAAAGAAAGATGAGAGGCTTACTAGGTTATTCTCTTCTTCCTACTGCTTCAGAACACATCTGTACAAGGGTATTCTTTGATATTTTTTTATTGCACAGTTACAAGTTTTCCTAAGTTTAGTAACTATGTAGTAAATAGCAATCAGTTCCCAATCCTAATTTCTGTGAAATTTATTTGTGTTTAGGAACCAAAGTTATGGGTAGGGTATTTCTGATGGTTTTCATCTCATCTTTTGTTCAGTTCATGGCTACCCTCAAATTGTTCTGGATACTTGTGACGTACATGGTGGATGTATATTATAACTATTCTTACATCCTCATCATAAAGTGAAAAGATCAGAAAAACATGTTTCAAGGTTCCTTGCATCTTTCTTGGTGTTTTGAGATTTAGGAAACAACACTGCTGGTGTTCTGTGAACAGAAGGAAATTTGTGTTGTTCAAGCCTTTCATCTCTCTACCTCTTAGAATCATGTCTGGTACATGGTAGGTGTTCAACAAATATTAGGTGAACCAATGATGATAAAATGTAGCAATTGTGTACTTTCTAATATTGAAAAATACTTGTTTAATTCAATGGAATCTCTTGGAAGCTGGAAAAGAATGCTCAATTGATGTCTTAGAATAAATGTGTAAATATTATGCATATTTAACACTTAATATTGAATGTTTCCATAGAGACAAATTATATGTAAAACCCCTGACATGTTTTTATCTGTTTCTTTTAGTTTTCCTACACCTTAAAAAATGTTTTTGTTTGTTTGTTTGAAACTGAACCCAATGGAATAAACCATCTGCCTACTGTTTTCAAAATGAAAGAATTATTTTCTCCCAAATGAATGAGATATTCTAGAATGTAAACCCTTAGAGGGCAAGAATTAATATTTTCATGTTATTTGAT
Organism: Galemys pyrenaicus; assembly: GCA_019455555.1. Lineage (NCBI taxonomy): Eukaryota > Metazoa > Chordata > Mammalia > Eulipotyphla > Talpidae > Galemys > Galemys pyrenaicus. The sequence goes on along the minus strand of JAGFMF010011756.1, from coordinate 5,828,557 downwards.
ATTCTGTAAAGGAAAATGCAAGCCATGCACTTAGGAGACACCAATAAACACCAGCTGATTATGATAAAGCCTTTTGAAATCAGGTTTAAAATAGTCCTTTGTTTTCCAATTTGTCAAAATATTATCTATTTTTAGCAATACAAAATTAAAAAAACCTGATAGTTCTTTGTTTTCCAAATTGTCAAAATAATATCTACATTTAACAGCATAAAGTTAAAAAGAATTCCAGACATCTTTTAAGTGAATTTTATTTATTTTTTTTAAAAAAGATTTATTTATTTATTCATACAAGAACTGGAGTTGAGGCCAGAGGTGCAGGGGGTGAGAGGACTCACCAGAAACAGAGTGTGGAACAGAACAGGCAGATCTACTGAAACACACAGCTGAAGGGAGCAGCTGATGAGGCAGGAGAGGTCTGCTGTGCCATGTGGGTCCCCTCCCTGGCTGGCGATTAAACTCATACTGCAGTGGCTGCCGATAGCTTCATAGAGCTTGGACTTAACCCCTTGTGCCACGGGGGAGGACTCTTTTAAGTGAATTTTAAATTGAGTTGGTGAAAATCAAATAAAGTATCTTCACCTTTCAGATTTCACATTTATTTCTGGTATTTTTTTAAACCATTAGTTTTTCTCTGATCATAATTATGCTCAGATTTAATTTCTGGCTTCCTGCAAGAATTTTCAGATTAATTTAAAGTTATTTGTAGTGTAAAAATTCCCTTCATCATAAATTTGCTCTAAATGCTAATAAAACATTTTTGAAGAAATGTAATATTTGGATCTCCTTGGTGGTGCGGGGGTTAAAGTCTCAGCTCTGTCAAACTATCACCAGCCACTGTGGCATGAGCTTGATCCCAGGCCAGGGAGCTGACCCACATGGTGCAGCAGAACTCTCCTGTCTCTCCTTCTGCTCCCCTCAGCAGTGAATTTCAGTAGCTCCACCTGTCTTCTCCCCATTCTGTCTCTTGTGAATCCTCTCACCCCCCACACTGTGGCCTATACTCCAGTTCTTGTATGCATAAATAAATTAAAGTAAGTCTTTAAAAATTTTTAAAAAAAGAAATGTAATAAACATAGGTGGCAAGAATAGGAATTTAAATATCCCTGCTCTATTAATGATCCTTCTTTGATAATCCCAGATTGTAGTTTTTGGCCAGTTCTAAAAAAGATGATGTGAACACTGGGATATAGAATTTGTTTGACAGTCCAAAGGGAATACCTATCTAAGGCAGCTCACTTTTCTGGAGCACTTACACGTGCCAAGCGCTGTGCTTGCTGACTGATTTAACTCTCAGTACCACTCCATAACTGCTGTCATTTTGAAATGAGAAAACTAAAGCAAGGAGAGCTTGCCCCAGTTTTCCAGCATGACACAGATGGTCCATGGAGGAATGGGGTGACAACGCTCGGATGCCCAAAGTCAAGGCACTCCTGCCATACTGGGGTGCCCCTCTTGATGTGCACTGGAAAGCACAGGATAATTTTGGCTATTATGCCATGAGTACTTAGACCACCAATGGGCAGGAAGATTATTTCATCATGGAAAGTTCTAAGAAAGAATAGAATAGTTTATAGAAGAATTTGTCTGACTGCTAACACCAGAATTATCCTCTGATTGGTATATGAATGGGATTCTGATTTAAAGTAGATGGTTTGTTGTCATACTTCATTATTAGTCCCCATTATTAGTCCCTTTCCAACATTCCTTTTGACAGGTTTCCAAAGAAATGCCAAGGGTTTCTTTTTCATATCCAAACTCATTGTTATGCTCTCTCTTGGGCTAATCTCTTCATAACTACCATTAACCTTCATTTGGAAGCATGTTAAACTGTGAAATGTTTGAGGCAAAAGATGTAAGAAGGAATATCAAGAACACAATTTGCAGTAGCTCATTATGAATGAGTCTGCTACTACTCCCTGCCTTCTTCCATTTTTAAAAATGAACTAAATCTGAGAAGCTGGAAGATACAGTGTTTTGGCAAAATCAGCTTTGTGAAATTCACATGAAGATGTACTCTGATAAAAACTGCAAAACATTTTAAATAAAAAGAATAAAGCTGATATATTAGTAAAGATTTAATGCTTTATTTCACAAACAATCGTGGGTAAATTGGTGGCTTGTGGTTATTATATCATCTCTTTGGTGGGGGAGTTTTTACTAAATACTTAACAGATTAAAAGTCATATAAATCTGGCTACACTGTATATTTAAATCTCCATCATTCTAGATATAGAAGATATATACACCTCAGTCCCAGACTCCTCAAAACAACTTCATTTTCAGCTTTAAAATCCTTGCATACCTCTTACCAATCGAAGGTTCCCTTTATCTTTGGATTTTCTGATTAATATTTAATTGTTTTTGTTTATACCTTCTAACAAGTAGTCCCAAAATGAATTAAGAGCAAGTTGAAGCAAAATATAAGCAGTTGGTGCTTTACTAGGGATGCAGCCAGGGAACACAGACCAAGAAGCACTCAGAATAAGTGTTTGAATTGCCCTGATAAGGAGCAACTAAAGGTGGCTAGTTTATACTTGGTTCCAATTTATGCAAATCAAGTTTTAGTCAGTACAGTTCTGATTGGTGGAAAGTTAGTCAAAAGGTGATTGGTGGTGCTTTAATCCTGGGTGGGGGTTTGGCTCCTTTTCAGCTCCTTTTCAGCTCCTTTTCAAAGTTGGCTGTGTCTGAGCATGCCTGGAAGTGGGACCCAGCATTCAACAGCCTCCTGACTGGGTTTTCCTTATCCAGACTCAAATAACTTCAAAAAGTCTCATATTTCTTGTCACACACATGTTTATATTCTTTTTTAAGATCTTGCTTCATTTTATTTATTTTTGAGCTTTATGGGCATGAAATCATATTTTCATATTCTTCAATTTGTTCTTTCTGTTAACACTATGCTCTTGAGCTTCATCTTTGTTATTGCATGTGCTGGCAATTTATTAATTTCGTTTTCTTTCTTTCCATATATACAGACATAGATATGTGTATACATACCCTACATATATAGCACTGTATACACACACACACAGCCGGCACTATATTACACAATTGGTTTATTTACTCTACTTTTGGTGGACTTTTGGTTTGCTCCTACTTAGATTTTTGTTTTTCTTTTCTATTATAGCTCTTCTGTAAACATTTTTGTATATGTGTACAAAAATATCTCTAGGGTACATAATAGGAGGAGGATTGATAGGTCATGGAATATGCTCATATGCAACTTTATTGTATAGTATGAAAGTTTTAGATAGTAGAGATAGTAATTAGAAACCAAACAAGCAAATCTCATATTTTGTTCACTTGATATTGTCAGGATGTTAAACTTTTGCCAGTATGATGAGTGTAAAACATGTTTCATTGTATTTTCAATTTGTAATGGGCCCATATCTAAAAAGTTTGAGCTTCTTGTCATGGTTACTGGCTATTCAGGTTACTATAGAAATGTGCCTCTTCAAGAGTTTGACTTATTTTTATTAGACTGTTTGGTTTTTACTTATTGATACTTAAAGAGGTTTGAAATATATTATGTATACCTATCTCCATTTTACTTTGTACAAAGAATTCATAAGTTCCTATATTTTTTGAGGTTTATAAATTTATAAATCTTTTTAAAATTTATATATTGTACTAATCTCCTATTCTCTTTATTTTCTTCCTTGGACTTCCCAGTACAAATGTTGGATGCTATCATTCCATTTTCCATGTATTCTAATGTCCTTTATGTTTTCCACTTTTTGTCTGAGCTACATTGTATTTTTTTCCTATATTCCTTTCATCTCTCTAACTATTATATTCTCTTAACTAAGTATTTTTTTGGCTTTTGAGACATCTTCTGAGTTTTATAATTTTATAACTATTTAACTTCTGAATTAAATTATGTACTCTATAGTAGATGGCACACAGTGCTGCTGGTTTCACCTGCCAGTTTCTCCTCATGGGGAAACTGGTAAAAATGCTTTACTGGGTATGATTAAGTGAATAATCTTTGTTCAAGCTCAGCCAGGGTTCCTCTTCCATTGTTGAAGTGATAATGACCTTTTCCTAAATTCTCTTTCATTTATGGTTCAGGTTGTTCTGTGTTGTGATATATCAAGGACCTCAAAATGAAAAAAATATAAAATGCGCAGAACATTTTTGTACTTGTTCAAAGCTCCCCTTCATTGGTTCAGCTTATATATTGATTGTATTTCTTTTTAGAGCTCTTTGTTGGTTGTATCTCTAAGGTGATTGGCACTCTGCCTTACACTTTGTAGAATCTGGTGTCGTGACTTGATAACCTGGGAATAAATTCCTCATATATTTGATATATCAGAAACTTTGGTCTATTTTTAATCTGTGCAAGATGTAACCTCTTTTCAACTGTCTCTCACTTCTTTGATTGGAGGAATATCTCAAAGACTTCATCTTTGATGGATAGAGACATTATTTGCAGAGATATGATCTAGAAACATATTTTCTATTGGGCTGCATGAGGGGCATCAAGTTTTCTCCTGTGTAGAACAACTTAACATTCTTATTTGCAGCGACTCCTAGGAATGTTGGGTAATTACTTCATCATCTTTCTTGAGCAACAGCAGAGGTCCTTAGCTGTTCTTACAGCTCTTCAGGCCACAGGTCCCTGCTTTCCTGCAGGAGGGGATGACTGTGTTTTCTGTTGTTATCTGAGAACATCAATGCTCTCTGCTCATGCACTTACTTTAGAAGGCATAGGAAGCAGAACACCTCTGCTTCTAGGTCTGACCACAGGAGATGGACCAAATTTTAGTCCCGCTAAGACTTTAGCAGCAACACTTCTTCTATTATAGAGGGAGGATGGGGTGGAATTTACATTTCAACTAGAAACAAAAAGAGCAATATTTAGTCTCAGTTAACAGACTTCCCTGAAGCCCTATTGTAACTTAAGCGCACTGGTGGCAGCTTTTTACTCATAAAAAATACTTGTTACAGAGCACATACCACTAAATGAACCAAATGTACAAAGTGGGGTTTTCTGTTTAAATAAATAAGCACCATTTGACATCTGGTGAAAATATCTAGGAGGCACCCTTTGTTCTCTCTAGCTTACATTGATGAGTTTTAAAGTTGAGAAACTGCCCTGCTAGGAAAGGAAGCACAAGAAGAAACATGACTATTAGTTTTCCTTTGCTGCAAATGTCTGAAAATTTCACATCTAGAGTCTGTAGTTATTATAGGGTTTGGCGTGTGGGTGGCTGAAAATATGGTACTTGGCCTTTTGGTGCCAAACTTTCACGCAGCTTCAGCTGTCTGTATACAAAAGACATGGCAGAATGTGTCGCTTTACTTTTAATATTCGGAATTGTTCGCCTTGCCAGTGGAATAGTGAATCTGTGGATGGTACTGTTGATCTCGGAGCCTGCCAGTCTCATAGAATCTTAATTGATGAAGTTGCTGTTAGGAACAGAGTGAGCATGTGGGTGGGGGATGGCTCAGTGAAAGTCTGCAAATTAGAAAATGCTGTCCTGGGCAACATTTCCTCCCCAAAGCCTGCACCCTCCACACCCAATTTTCCATTTGCTCCCCCTTTCCTGCTTCAAATTACTATCTTTGATTTGACATGATCCTCATTACATGACAAATTTCAAAGATCCCAAATGGCCACTATTTGGTTGAGGTTTCTTTAAATTTGTTAGGCTTTGGAAAACAAACAAAATGGTCTAGACGCCTCACCTCCAATCCCAGCTCCGGACAACCATTCCTGGAAGTTTGCTATTATAAAGGTCTAGGATTTGAAGTGAGCAGTAAACTGTGACTGGTGGAGGCCATTTTTTTTCTTTTCTTTTCTGAGTGGCTGCATTTCTGTTATTTCTCAACTTTTTTCTCCCTCTCCTCAGGATTTCTTCTAGCTCTGCTCTCTTTCTCTGCATTTTGATCTAGTGAAATGGAGAGCTATTACAGTCTTATCTTTGAGTGAAATCTTGAAGAATAATGGGATGGCTAGGCTAGGTGACTCTGCACAGTTTTAAAAACAATTTCAATAATGATTTGCCTGGGATGAATCCATGTGTGACTCTTTCCTGTGATGGCTTAGATGTCTGAGTTTATCACCACTTGAGCTGTGGGTGCAAAACACATCACATTCTTCATACGGTCATTTCCACATGTGGATTCTAGCCTGGGAGAGGTTGAAGAATGTATTATCTTCATTCTTGCTCACATTCGTGAGTCTTGCTTTTCACCCATGAAATCTGCAAGATTTTTCTGGAATGTGTTCGATATAGTGATTATGAAGAAGGCATATTTAGTACTATGAAAGAAAGGACTTTCCATAATTTTTATCATCATTCTTGCAACAAGTTATTTATTGACTACCTCCTATAAAATTGCCTATCGGGCATAGGTTGGGACTGGAGAGTCAAAGAAAAATAAGACAGATTTCTTCCCCCTGAGATGTTCACTGTCTAGTGAGACAAAACTAACTACATAACTTGGGAGTTTGCATAATTTGTGAGGTGCAACATGAAAATTCGATTTCTTTGTTTAGAAGTTTTTTTGTTTTTGTTCTTTTTGTAAGTCATTCAATACTTGAAAGTATACAACTAAACCAAGCACCCTTTTGATTGTAGGGCACTGTGAGACCTTGTGGGTCAAATACTCTTGAGGCTGGTAGAAATGAGGCAGAGAAATGATTATATAAATAAATACAAGGCTGGGAAAGGGCCAGGAGTGCTTTGTGCAAAGTCTTCAGCTGGCACTGAGGAGAGAGTGCCTCCCCCCACCCCACTAAAAAGTGAGAAAAAGGCACCTTCACACTCATAGATTTTTCTGTCTCATCTCAGTATCACTTATGAACTTGAAAAATACATACTTTTAACTTAATCTCTCCTTGGGACAAAAAACCCAACAGTTTTGTCTTGCCAAACTCAGTATATTTTAATATGGGAATCCTTCTTTCTTCTGCCAGAAAAAAATAAGGATTTAAGTTATTGTATTACAAAGCTAACATGGAGTTATAATGTAATACTTTTAAAACTAGTGAGGAAAATAAAGAAAAGATAATGTGAGAAAGAAAAATGAAGGCAGGATGAGATAAGTACACAATATTCAAACTATAAGAGTCTACATTTACTAGTGCTCAGCTGCAAATTTAGGTTATTTTTTTATTGTAGTAAAACAGACAGGACATAAAATTTATTATTTTAACTATTTTTAAGAGTACTGTTCAGTGTCACTAAGCACATTTACATTGTTGTGTAACCATCATACCACCACCCATCTCTAGAATTTTCTCATTATTCCAAAGTGAAACTCTATACCCATTAAACATTAACTTGTCTCATTCTACCCAGTCTCCTCCACCCCACCTCCTTGTAACCACAATTCTTCTTTCTGTTTCTGATTTTGACTAGTTTAGATACTTTATAGAAGTGAAACCATACAATATTTATGTCTTTTGGGGACTGACTTAGTTGATTTCACATCATGGCATAATGTTTTTAAGGTTTATCTATGTTGTGGTATGAGTCAGAATCTCCTTCCTTTTTAGGGCTGAATAATATTCCACTCCACCTAGCTGCCAAATTTTATTTACTTATATATATCTGTCGATGGAAACTGAATTTCTTCTACCTCTTGGACATTATGAATAGTGACTCTATGGATATGGAGTTTCAATATCTGTTAAAATCCTTGCTTTGAATTCTTTTAAGTATATACCCGGAAGTGGATTGGCTGGAACTATATGGTACTTCAGTTTAATTTTTTGAGGAACATCAAATTTAGTTTTGAGTTTTTTAGCAGCCAAGCTAAGCATCATCCAGTTGTGTGTGAGACTAGAAAAAACTTTCTTTCCAGGATATTCATAAAGAAGGTGCTCTGTGATGTGATGAGCAACTCCATCGACAGCAGCCTTAGAATAAAGATAACTGCCTTTCCAGAGGCGGTTCAGTGGGGTTGATGGCCCAATGCCAAAGCACAACTCAGTGGTTGCAGAGCATGTGGTCCAACTCCAAGAGGGACTAGATTCTCTCAGGAAGGAAATTCAAAAGAAGAAACGGTTAGCAGGTAAGAGAGAAATTAAGAAATCCATGTAGGGGCCTCCCTGGTGGCACAAGGGGTTAAAGTGCAGCACTATGAAGCAACCCATAGGCACTGCAGCATGAGTTTGATCCCTGGCCAGGGAGCTGACCCACATGGCACAGCAGACCTCTCCTGTCATCTGCTTCTCCCCTCAGCAGTGTATTTCAGTGGATCTGCCTGTTCTGCTCCCCACTCTGTCTCTGGTGAATCTTCTCACACCCTCCCCTCTAGCCTGTACCCCAGTTCTTCTATGCATAAATGAAATATCTTTAAAAAAAAAAAAGACACATCTAAGTGAGAAGAGAGTTTTCTTTAAGGAAGCATTCTAGTACTTTGCAATTTAGGAGCACTTTTTCCAGGATAAACTGCCCTTTATTTGTCTCTCTAGCAAACCATATTGCTGATTAACCACGGCTTTCATAAACTTCAAGTGGGCCATTCAGGCGGCTTTACCGCTGCTTAATGTCCTGTACTGTGCTCACTTTTCCTGCAGTGCCTACCTAGTGTTTTGTTTTTATTAGAAATTCACCTCGCCTTGTCTACTGAGGGGAAAGAAAAGGGAAATTATACCCCAGAGCTCAGCAAGCCCATAAAATGGCAGAGATTCCTGAAGAAGACGGCACTGAACCCCAAGGCCCCGGCTGCCTGTGCTGTAATGAAATGCATGACTACAGGAGATAATAATAATTGCAGCAATGGCTCGTTACAGCTCCCGGATGATTTGGTGCTGTCAGGAGTGCGCTGTCCTCTGACATCCCAGGAGGCGAACGGCATCAGTGACTGCGGGCCCTGATTGGGGCAGTGAAATATTGCTGGCAAAAATTAAAAGGTCCCCGTGTCAAAATAATTCATGATATGCATATCTTCCATTCTGATGAAACGGCTGATATCCGGATTAGCAAGATAATAAAACTGATCAGGCTACAGTTAAACAATTTAAGTTGGAGAGCTGTTCATTTTGTAGGTGTCACTTGTCAGATCAAGGGGTCAAAGCAGAATGAAAGGCTCTCCCCAGTAACCTTCTGATGATGTGGATCTGGAGTGTTCTTCATGATTTGTCCAAAGTTTTCATCATCGGGCTGCCGACTAGCATTACTGCAGCAGGCTGTATTCTGACATTCAAATCCCCGGAATGACAGGTTATTAGGAGAGGAGAACTGGCTCTACATACATTAAGCGCCATATCTCTGACCTGTAATGTGAACTGATAGTGATATTGTAATTGAGTAAGTCTGAAAAAAAAAAGTAGGGGGGTCTTTATTAAAACAAGGAACTAGAAAGAAAAGCATTTATATTTATGATGATTTGTGGGTTTGTAAAATAAGCTTTTTGGTGATGATTTATTTTCCATTTGTAAAAGGCTGAGTGGTGTGCATAGTGTTTATTTGGTGTAGCAGTTATTTAACTAAGATAACAAACTCAGCCTCCTCTCCACATGCTGAGCAGGCACAGATCAAAAGAGATTTGTTCTGTTAAAAGCAGTAGCTATAAAATGGATAAAATGGACCTAAGTACAACCTGAGACTGGGATTGCCCCTCAGGAGATTTGCCTTGAAGCTCTGGCTTCCACCTTCCTAGACCTGGGTTTCGGCTTTCTCTTCTCTTTGAGCCAAGCTAAGACCAGGAAGGGAGAACCTCTAGTTATTGGTGTCAGCGACTCCATTGTGGGGTGGTGTCCTGCAATGAGTGACTAATTTAATGTGTACTAATAGGGTCTCAGACTTCTTATGAAATGCACTAGTCTAAGGGAGGAAGGCAGGCACAGTGCTGAATTCAAGGATGATTATAGAATGCCTCAAACAGCCTGAATTGTTGGAGACCACAAAGAAACTCAAGAGTTGTATGTGTGTATGCACACATGTGCATATAGTTATGTGTGTGAATACACACCTATTTGGGATCTGTTACTGATTTAACAGGGTACAAATTAACCAGAGAAAGTGCTGGTAGAATATGCAGTGTATCAATCACTGGGCAACTGAAGTTCTGGATGAATTTTAGCAATGGCATCATAAGTGACTATAGGTGAATTGACCAGCTTCTCCAGCTCTACAATGGCAATAACAGTTGTCATATGGGAGGCATGACATGATGGGCAGGAGAGCTATTATAAACTACAAAGTATTGTCATTAATAATGAGACTAAGACTGACTAAGTTCAGCCCCATGCAAATAAAGGGTTTATTATATCTACATTTTGGATATTATCAGAGGAGCCCTCATACAGAATCTTCAATATTTGAGATATATTTTATAAAAATACCCCAGTGAAATATGGTAACTTTAACATTTGAAAATAGTTATCTTCAGTTTCTATTTCTTTCTCACTATTATAATAACTACTTCTTTTTCATTTTTATAATTTTTCTGGGGAGGGGATAAAAGCTGTGTGTGCAGAAGAGACATCAAAGCCCTTGTAAAATTATAATAGTAAATATGACTCTTTTCACTTTATAGACAGTAGAACAAGGACATTAATAAGTGCTATTAATGAATTAGCAGTGAGAGAGAGTAGGGGCAAGACCAATCCAAGGTTCTTGGCTTACAAAACTGGGTGAATGATAATCATGTTTTTAGAGATAATGAATCCCAGGAAAGGGACAGTTCCTGGATATAAAATTTAGAGTTCTGTTAGGACACAGTAAGCTTAAGATGCCTTTTTTTTTTTAAGATTTATTTATTTATGCATACAAGAACTGGGCTACATGCCAGAGGTGCAGGGGGTAAAAGGAATCACCAGAGCCAGAGTGGGAGCAGAGCAGACGGGTCTACTGAAATACACTGCTGAAGGGAGCAGCAGTTGACTGGCTGTGCCATGTGGGTTAGCTCCCTGACTGGGGATCAAACTCTTGTTGCAGTGTCTGCTGATAGTTTCATAGTGTTGTGACTTAACCCCTTGTGTCACCAGGGAGGCCCTTGAGATGACTTTTATGTTATGATGCTCCTGCTAAATTAAGGGTAGTAACCTTGAATAGCTTACTTTTGTAGCCAGGTAGGAGAAATGTTATAAATTAATGAGTTTACAAATGCTGTAAATGAATTTTGGTTAAATAAATTATAAACAATAGTTGATTACATCCTACATGTGAGAAAAAATAATATACAGCAGTAAGAAATTAGTGATCATTGTGGACTAGAGTAATCGAAGAGTGCTTTTGGAAGTTATTTATTTATTTACTTATTTAAATATATATTTATTACATCATACTTCATATGTGTACAATGTATGATTTCCCCATGAAATCCCTACCATCAATTCACCCATGCACAACCACTGTAGTCTCTTGTGCTCTTCCCAGCCCTGTTCTGATCCTTCTGGAGGAGGTTAATTTAGAAAGTGATTAAGGAAGATGGTTGATGGATGGGAAATATGAGGGCATGCCAGAGGGAAAAACACATTTGGTAACTGCTTCAAATATGTGTCTGAATGAAAGTTGATCCATATATGAATTTCTGATTCATATTTGAGTGCAATAAAGAGTGTAAAAATTAATAAAGAAGAAAGTAAAGCAAAGTTGAAATAATGTAAGAGCAAAAAGAGCTGTATTGTAAAGGTAGCTGTGAGGAGTCTTCTAGATAAAACGTGTGATGCCTGAATGACTTCATGTACATATCTATCAGTGATCTATGAGTTAAGGATAGGCAAATTAAAGAAAGTTGCAATTCAGTGAGCAAACCTACTCTTACACATGTATAATATATAATGAATCCTGAAACTCTAACTGATTAAAGTTTAAGTTACAAAATGATTGGTACAAGGCATCAATACAGAGTATCTGGGGTCCTGGGATCTTTCTTGTATAGCTGGTGACCAACTTATAAGACTTATTTCTGACTTCGAGTCTAGTGACATAAGAGGAACAAGAAAATTGAGAGTGAAAGTGTTTGGATAAACACTACTGGGAAATATTTTGTGCCTATCGATTTTAAAATTTGTCTGAGGCCAATGTAGCAAACTAGTTTTGCAGAAGGTAGTTTTGCTATGTCCTAGGTTTAAATTACTTGTATCAGTGCAGATAGTTGAATTACTTAGTCAAATATCTTGTTAAGAGCAGGTAATGAAAGTTATCTATAATCTTAATCTAGTTTTTTGGAATCATTTTAGAGATAAATTAGATAAGAGTGCATTTTGAAGCCCTGAATTTTAGGATTAAAGACTGAATTTAAGTTAGATGTCCAAAGTACATAATCCCAATGTAGGTATAACTCAAGAAATACTATATAGAAATTTATTTATGTAAATTTAGGAAGTGTTGTCAATATGTACTAAGAGAAAATGAAAGAAAGATTATCTATTTCACTAATGGTGTCAAACACCCTTGCTTTGGCTGAGATGTTTCCATGGGAGAATCATTTCTTACCTGTGTAGAGAGCTTCAGAAGTGATTAATCCCAGGAGGGTTGAGACCACCAAACTTTCTGAATCGAAATCTCCAGTGTTTATTTATAGAAAGTCACAATTCCATAAAAAGTAAAGTAAAATTGAGAATTAAAAAAGATGCAGAATTAAAACTGGTCAAATTTCTGTTAATGTTAAAATATAAGTAAAAGAAAATCTCAACTTCAGTGTTTTACAAGTACTAGCATAGATAATATAGTTGTAGGTAGAGTATTTAATGTTATTTGCATATTATGAGTACTGAAGTTATTTTCCTTTTCCAAAACAATATTGCTTCGGCCCTTGTAAACTTTTGATTTAATAAATACACATGCTTCTTAGTTCAGATAAAAACTCCCTAGTTAGATGTTCTTTGGAGGTAGATACTTTTTGGTTGCATGATAAAATTTCTTAGAAACTCTCATATATCATAGGTCTAAAATATTCAGGATTTTCCAGCATGGAAAGTAAAAGTGGAGAGCATTCTGGGAGAACTTAAAAAAATTTTTTTAAAGATTTATTTTTGCATACAAGAGCTGGAGTGTAGATCAGAGGTAGAGGATGGTGGGAAGATTCATCAGAGACAGAATGGGGAGCAGAACAGGCAGACTGACTAAAACACACTGTTGAAGGGAGCAGAGGGTGAGACAGGAGAAGTCTTTTGCTTCATTTGGGGGTTATCTCCCCGGTAGGGGATCGAACTTGTGCTGCAGTCGCTGCCAGTACCTTCATAGTGCTGAGACTTAACCTTTTACACCATCATGGAGGCCCAGAACTTAATTTAGTTCCAAGAAGTTTTCTTAAATCAGACCTTTGGACTTCATTTCTCATCTTCCACCTTTTGTTCACTAAAGCTGTGCGAGTTTTGCATGGGATACATAAATTTCTCTGTGCTTTCACTTCTCTATATGTTAAATGGGAAAATGATAAAAAATAATTATCTTGTAGGGTTTATGCAAGGGTTAAACCAGATAATGAATGCAGTGTACTTAGATTGGTGTTAGTTGATAATGTTATTTTTCATAATATTATTTTTTCATAATTTTCTAATATTGTCTTATTACCCTCATTAGTGCTAGATGAGGTAGGATTTTGCTTTTCACTCCCATTCTTTTGAAATCTAGAGGCTGGTGCCAGCTATGATGTGCATCTGGAGCATTAAATGCAGTTTATTCTTAAATGCAGTTATTTTGCAACAGTGACTAACACCTACTTTAAGCACTGGCATAGAAGTTTTTCTATAGCTAAATTCTAGGAGAAAACTGGGAAGAAGATGACCACTGAGGATAGGAACAAGTTGTTGTAAGATTTGGGGGTTGGAAAGACTCTAGAGAAGCTAGTTCCATGCTGTGGGCTGTTAGGAATCTGTCCCACAGTTTCAGATCTGGGGGAGAGCCGCAGGACTGTACATGCATGCGATTCTGTATCTCGCCTACAGGGGGCGACACCGCAGCCCTAGTTGTCTGTTTTTATATTCAGCTTTTCTTTGCTTTTTCCCATTTCCTTTCTGAAATACATTGTTTTTACAGCCCATCTAATTTGGGTGTAAGCTTGGCCGGCCTTGTTGTCATTTTAATATATATTATTTCAGTTTTTTACACAATCTGTAATTTATTTTATTGACTTTCTAATAAATAGGGGAGAAAAGCTTTTCTTTCCATATGGACAGTGCATTTTGGAGAAGCTTCTCATGGCTAAATACTAGAGCAAATCCACTCTGGCTCATTTTCGTCCCTCCCATTTGAGGTTTATGTGTCTCTCCTCTCCTAATTTTTCATTAGAATATAATAATAGTCTGAGGAAAGGGTGATTTGATATTTGATATATTTCATTATGTTCTTATGGTAAGGGTAGCATCTAAAGTGGGAGAGCATCACTAATTTTTCGGCACAGTAATTTATTCCACAGTATTTAAATGTTGTAATTTTCACACGGAGGCACATGCTGCCACATCTATCTTCCCCTGGACCAGTCTGTCTTGCTCTTTCCTTTTCATCTGTTTTGTTTTTGCATATTTTTTTCATAAATTCGACAGATGGCCTCTTGATGAATCCTTGATAATACTGTCATGTAAAGCAGCTAAGACTAGAAATCATCTCGCAACTATTTTTCATTGCAAAGGGAAAATTGAACAGAGACAAACATCACTAAGTCCGTAACAACAGCCACAAAATATCTACTTCGTGTAAATAAAAAGGACAGGCTTGCTTCCTCGTGCTTTCGCACAAATGCCAGCGTCCTTTTAAAGTTCTCTGAATATTTTATGTTGTGTTTAGATCCCTCTTCAAGCCTCGGGTTGGTTAAGATTTGTGGGTTTTCATATTCCCAACATTCACGCAGGCTTTTACACGTCCTCCCTCTGCTCCCCAACCCCTCCCTTCGGCGCTTGGTAATTGTGGATCAGGTGAAGTTTGCGTCCCCTCATTTCAAGGTCATGCACCAGTAGGACCATTTTCCTGACTCAGAGGGCACGTAATTTCACAGCCGTGTACTCCTCATTAATCCCCCCAAGTGGGGGCTTGGGAAGTTCCAGATCACAGGTTTGTTTTTGTCTTGTTCTCTGACTCAGTGCTTCACAAAGGGATTAGATTAACCCCTTTGATTGTATTTGTATCTTACTGCATGATGTTAGAAAATAAAGTGATTTCTTTAACCCTCTTCCCTGCCCCCACACTCCGCCCCTTCCCATTTCCTGTCCTCATATTTTTTCCTCCCATTTAATGAATAGGTTGCAGTTCATTAAATGGAGATTTGTGGTAAATACAGGGAATTGTTCATTTACTGGTAGTAATTATAGCTTTCTTTTATATATTATTAATATATGTGTGTGTATATATGTACACATGCACACACATTCATTCTCTTTAAAGGACCTGTCTATGAAATCTCCAGAATTACCACACTAATAAAGAATTATTCAGTGACTAAATTTCAGTCCCTTTTGGTCTGAATCTTATAGTTTCTAAAAATTCGAATGTTCCAAAACTGGAACATTATTAATTTCTTTGTGTGTTTGGTTTCTAGGATGGAAGCAGAGGGTCTCTGACAAGGTCTTTTCTGATTTTAAAATGACTCATTTCTCTTGCTCTCCCCGCCCCCAACTTCCTTGTCCTCATTCCAGATTCTGATGGCCTCTGTGAGAGACCATTAAAAGGACCCACCTGGGTCCTTTAATCACATATCCACTTCTTAGGATGTGTGAGCCTTTGCCAGAGCTCTTGGTAGGTACTGAGGTCCACTGCTCTCCACGTGGTAGCTGTAAGAACTTCTATAAGAACTCGAAGCACTCAGTGCATCTATGCATCAGGCACTTTATCACCTCCCACTGAGACAGGCCCATTTTACAGAATATGAAGCAAAGCTTCAGAGAAGCTAAGCAACTTGCTGAAAGTCCGTATTATTAGAAGATTGCAACCTGGACTGAACTCAGTTCTCTCAGACTTCATAGACTTCACTGTCTCCTTCCCCTGTGCCATCCAGTTTTTTAACTGGGAAGCTCTAAATTTTAAAGGAGCCTGGTTTCAAGTTTATGTGGATGTGAACACAAAATGAAACTGATGCATCCCTTTTTTCTTTTTCTCATTCCTCTGACAATAAACATGAACTAGGAAATGATGAAGTGGAATTGGGGTGAACTGTGCTCAATTCCATCTTAAGAGACAGAGGACATTAGGCCTGGCTGAATAAATACCCTCTATTTAGGGAAGAGTGGAAAGCAGTAATTAAGAGCATCAGCTCCCAGAGAGACTGGGTTTGAATTCTGACTTCTCTGCTCATTAGTTATTTTATTTCTCTGAGTCCACAACAAAAATTGTTGTGAGGAATAAACACTAATACAGGCATCCCCTGCTTTTTAACTATTTGACTTATACCACGTTGCGTAAGATGTACATTAATTAGTAACTTTTCCATTAATTTAAAGAAATCTGAAGAGAAGTTTTTCTTGAATGACAAAAAGTGAAAAGCCCAAACCAGTGTTCATCCTTTGTTGTGCTACAGCTCTTACAGCAGTGTGCACCCCACACAATGCAACTGGGCTCACCCAGCTTCCTTGGCTTTGGATATACTCTATCATTCCTGCTTTTACTATAGGTTAGTGGCATTTTTGGTTTTATATATTATTTGGTAGGCTATTTTTTGGAAAGCACAAACATTTTCCTATATAAATGTAGCCTCATTACTTCTCTACTTTATGACATTTCGGCTTAGGGAAGATTTCACATGAATATTCTGCTTTTGGATGGGGGGTGCAGGGGACCTGCTATGTACTTATTAAGCACTTAAAAAAGGCCTCTGGCACAGAGTAAGCAATCAGTGAGTGATAGCTGTCCGTTTGTTGTTAGAGGTATTAGCATATGACCCAGCAAGCAAAGAACACCAGGAATAAACTTAGAACCAAACCAAAGTCAAGTTTTCTTAGCTTGCTGCAACTAGTGAGGATACACACTGAGAACCCTAATGCAACTTGCTAAGAGGGACTCAGAGAGCTTATGATGGATAATTCTAAGCAGTCATAAAAAACAGGCCAGTTTCAAAGGGGTGCTATCAGGAAGTAAGGTCAGTTGATGATGACATATTTTGGTGATGCTTTATCTGGGAGCATGGGACCAGAGCTTTATTTGGTTGCGAAGTAGAAATTGCTCATTTACTTGTGGGTAAGGGATATTTAGTATCCTTGCACCCCATGCTTATTGCAGGAATATTTAAATTAGCTAAGACATGGAGAAAACCTAAATGTCCATCAAAGCTTGGATAAAGAAGTTATATATACGTGTGTGGTTGAATATAACTTAGTCATGAAAAAGCAGGAAATCTGGCCATTTGTGACAACATGGGTGGACCCGAAGAGCATTATGCTAGGTGAAATAAGTCAGATTGAGAACGATAAATATTATGTGATCTCATTTATATGAAGATTCTACATAAAACAAATAAAACCAACTCATAGAGAATAGATGGGTAGTAGCCAGAGGTGGGGAGTGGGGAATAGAGATAAAATGGGTGAAGAGGAAAAAAGGTATAAACTACCAGCTACAAGATAAATAAGTCCTGGGGATATAATGATAATTATATCTAACAATACTGTACTGCATATTTGAAAGTTGATAGAACAGTAGATTTGAAAATTTTCTGACAAGAAAATGTGTTACTATGTGTGACAATGGGTGTTACCTAAATTTACTGTGATCATTTTGCATGATATTGATATACCAAGACATGTGGCACACAAAAAGCTAATGCAATGCTACATGTTAATTTATCTCAATCAAAAAACAAACAAAAAGACAATATTCTGTTATACAACAAATATTCATTGAAGATGTAATATATTCATGGCATTACAGGGAAGACAAGATCTCTGACCAAAATCCTCTCTTTAAATAACTTTTAACAAATACGTAACATATACCAAGCAACACACACATGAAAACACCAAACCAAATCAACCAATAAACAAAAATAAAAAATTCCCAATACCAAATGAATAACCAAAACATTGCTTTCAAGTTACTTATTCTTTGCCTTCTAGGAAATGAGGATGACTTTTACTGTCAACACTATTTTGAGATAAATAACTCTTAAAAATCCTGCTCAGACTGTGTTTTTTGCTATCTGTAAAATAAATTTTTTTTGGTGACCAGATTAATATTCAACTCACCTTTATTGAGTCCAGGTTCTATTCTAAGAGCTTTTGTCATTGTAGTTTCCTTTCCTTTCAAAGCTCTAGGTTATTTTTAAATCCTCTATTCAGTGAAGTTGCTGAGTCTCACAGTGGGTAAATGAGTTACTAGATCCTCACAGCTGGAAATGACTGACATGGGATTTGAACCCAGGTCTCCTTGCTTCAGATCAGTCTTCTCTCTATTTAATGACTACCTTTTCAAAGACTAGATTTCCTTTTCTTTTAGTTAGGCATTTTATGTAATTGTACTTGTGCACTCTTATCTGTGGTTTTGTTTTCCGTGGTTTCTGTTATTCCTGGTTAACTGTGCTCTGAAAATATTAAATGGAAAATTCCAGAAATAAATAACTCATACCTTCTAAATAGAGAGTCGTTCTGAGTAGTGTGATGTAATCTCTCACAGTCCCACACCATGCCACCTGGGATATGAATCATCCCTTTGTCCATCGCAAGCTTGCTGTATATACTATCCATCGCTAGTCACTTAGCAGCTGTCTGGAGGATCAGATGGACTGTGGAGGTATGACAGTACTTGCGTTCAAGTGACCCTTATTTTATTTAACACCATATCACACTGCCTACGTCATTCACTTCCCTTCATGTCATCACGTAGGCATTGTATCATCAGCACAAGAAGGGTGAGTACAGAATCAGAGGGCTAGAAAGGAGAGATGTCACATTTACTTTTATTATAGTATATTGTTATAATTGTCCTATTTTTACTATCACGTATTTTAGTCTCTTACAATGCCTAATTTATAAATGAAATATTATAGGTGTGTACGTATAGGACAAACACTGTATGTGTGTGTGAAAGGAGGGAGAGAGAGAGAGAGAGAGAGAGTGAGAGAGAGAGAGAGAGAGAGAGAGAGAGAGAGAGAGAGGGGGGGGGGGGGGGGGGGCGAGANAGAGAGAGAGAGAGAGTGAGAGAGAGAGAGAGAGAGAGAGAGAGAGAGAGAGAGAGGAGGAGGAGGAGGAGGATCGAGAAGGATCGAGAGAGGGTTTGGTGTGTTTTCATTTTAGGCATCACTGGGGTTCTTGGAACTTTTCCAGATGAATAAGTTGGGGGGGAACCTACTGAATATTCTTCACTTATGGCCATGAATAATAAGGGGAGAAGTTCAGGTTTGGCTTTAGCTTTAGGAGTCTCAGCTGTTTGTGCCCTTTTATAAGTTTGGGTAAATCATGTGAGGAGTTATTAGGCTGAGCTCAAGGTCTTGTTCATCTATTGGTGTTAAAACCACATGGGTCACAGAGCTGAGGACAGCATCCTCTCTACCAGCAGGATTTATCTCTTTGCAGTATTTATTTTCAGGTTCCCTTCCAAAATTTTTACTAGTTCTCTCTCATATAAATATTAGTGGTGAAATATTTATGATTTTATTATATCAAAAAATTTGAAACAATGACCCAAGAAGATCTTAACAAAAACTTATACTTGAGTTCATCAAAAATGCCCATGCAGGTTAAAGCAACATACAAAACATATCTCTCCTTGCTTTATGGCAAAGAACTTGAGGGGAAAATAGAATTCTGGCATGGTTTTCCATTTGTGAATTTACACCTGGGGATTTCTATTTGAAGATATTTTCTTTCATAAAGACTCTTGTGATTTGTTCTTTTCTTTTGCTTGGAATGAGGAAGGAAGTCTGCCTTTGTAGTCCATGTATGTGAGCTTTATTACCTTGGTATGGTGTGTGTATTAAAATTCACATCTTTCCATTAACAGGAACTTATTCTGCATTATCTCTATTCCTTAGGGGTGGGTTACTCCATTTATAATTAATTTTTTTTTACAGTTTATTGCTCACATGCAATTTTGCCTTGCAGAATAGCATCTCACAAACCTCTCACCTTCCCACCCATATACTTTTTAAAAATCTCCAAGAAGCTTCTATTTCTCAGTGTAAAGCCTAGAGATTTTTCAACAGGAAACTAGAAAAATTCTCACATTCTATCACCATTTCAGTACCAGCAGAGACATCAGCTGTTTGCGGTTGTCCCTTTGGGACCACAAAATCAAACAGTAATATGCTTGATATGGACAAAGCCTGGACTTCAATTATTCAGCAAGGATCACAGTTGTGTATGGAAAGCAGCATGCCATAGTGGACTGCACACAGGCTTGGGAGTGAGAAACTACACATTCTAATTTAGATTCTGCTCTATTGCATTGCACTACTGGGTGAGTGTCTGAACTTTTCTGTGTCTAGGTCTTCAGAGGCAAGATCCATTGCTTGCAGCTATCAGTCACGTTGTGACTATTGAGAGATTAATATCACTTCTGTGTGCCTTTCTCTTTGTCTTCTTTTAAGGCTTTCAGTCTAAGCATGGATTTCTCACCATCTCCCAGAGATCCAATCCCTGATCTTTCTCACTTGGGTGATGTTCAGAAATGCCACATTTCCTTCAAAACCACCCAGCCTTACAAATCCCAACTTTACAAATCTGCAGTATTGTACATCCACCTGCTTCTATGCAATCCTGGTGTATCTGACTTGGGTTAGACTCATGTTGAAGTACCAGTACTATTTACTCATTTCATCTATTTGAAGACACATTATTAGCTTGTCCAAAATGGTGATGCTTTTCAAAATCAGTGACATTTTTGTATGTTGTCTCATTTTTCAGAATTTTTTATTTTCTTAATGGAACATAAAATAATGATGGATTCCTGACCAAAGTTGTCTTGGATGAAATGCTATGCAGTAATACTTCTGTGCAAACTGTGCAGCACCTCTAAATCTTATTTTTATTTATAAAGTGGATTGATAATGACAGTGATGCTTCAGGTTTGTTGTGATGATAAAGTATGTGATTGAACTTATCAGAGAATTGAATAGTGTTAGTCAATGAATGTTAGTTGATGGAATCTTTAGCTCCAGAAGATACTGGGGTAGAGAGAGGTCACTTCAAACATTCTTTTTCCTTTTTTGTCATGCACAGTTGGGACTACTCTCTTTGAAATGGCATCTGTGTTGACACAAATCCAGTCCAGCTTTGATTTTTAAACTGTAACAAATTTTCTTCTTTATTGCCTGCTCTGATTCTTTTTCTAATATGTATGAAAGAGATATTTAAAATCTTAACCCTAGTATATATCTTTCCATCTACAACATAATATTAATTTAACCTCTATTTTATTTGCTTGGTGAATGTCATTTGTTTTATGAAAATAAATTCTTATTATTCATGTGTCTGAAAATTTTATTAGTTTCAAAATTGTCTTTTACCAGTAGCAGATGATTGGACAGAAGTTGGAAGGATCTAACTTAATTCTTTTTAAAACTATTTACTTATTTTTTGAGTAGAGATTTTAACTTTAATTTTTGTTTTTTAGATTGTATTGTGTGCTTATTGCGGTAACATTGGTTTACTACACTCTATTTCACTTAAGGGTATACGTGCATAGCTCTTCAGAGATATGTTACCATACATCCACTACCAAGGTACACATAGTCCTCCAATATAGTCCAATAGGTCCCTCCATACATTTCTCTCTACCCTCCTCTTCCCCTTCTGGTAGCTTCAATTCTTTAATCATAGTTCTAGTGCTTGTTTTTTCTGTTCATTTGTTTTTTAATTCCACATAGGAGGGAAATCATCCTGTATTTTGCTTAGTATAGTCCCCTCCAGTTCCAACCATGATGTTGATGTAGCAAAATTTTATCTATTTTAAAATAGCTGAGCAGCATTCCATTTTGTATCCATATATCACATCTTCTTAATCCACTGCTCTTTATGGCATTTAGGTTGTTTCCATGGAGTGGCTATTGTACATAGTGCTGTAATGAACATAGAAGTATATACATATATATATATCTTCAAATTACTATTTTGCATTTTTTTGATTGATACTTCAGAATGGAGTTGCTGGATCAAATAGTAGATCTGTTTTTAATATTCTGAGAAAACTTCAGGAAGGATAAAACTTTAACAAAAAAGAACAAAGAGACAGAAATTTTATGGTGCATATATCTAATATAGTCAAAAAATAACAAAATGTTCAAGTTGCCCATATGCTGACCATAAACCAAGCATACATGATGCATTCATTTCACTCATTCAGAAAATATTTTTGGAGTATCTGTTACTGCTTGGCACTGTCCTAGACCTTAGGGACACAAAAACAAATAAAACCTATTTGCTATCCTCCAGAATGCCATAATCTGATTGGAGAGAAAAAAAGGAAATTAATTGGACTGTGACAAGCATTGCACGAAAATATTCTGGACAGTTGAAAAAATGAGAGAGAAGATCTAATAAAAATGAACAGGAGAAAAGGGGAATCATGAAAGGTGTGCCTGCCGGCATATACTATCAGCTAGATTTTAAAAAAATATAAATGTTAACATTATTAGTTAACAATACTGAATAATTTTTACACTTTCTCGATCATTATATCATGACTATGAAAATGTCCTTGTTCATAGAAGATAGAGACGAAAATATTTGGGGTAAGGGATAGTGATGTGTTTAATTTGTTCTTAAATAGCTCATCAAAATAATAATTTTGCTGTGCGTGTGTGTGTGTGTGTGAGAGAGAGAGAGAGAGAGAAATAAAGCCAGTGTAGAATAATGCTAAAAATTGGTGAGTGAAGAATGTGAAGAATTTCATTGTTCTATTCATGAAAAGTTATGTATTTTGTGGCTTGAACTTTTCTTTCAAAATGAAAAACAAAAAGGAACTCTTTACTCAAAATTTTAAACATATCATTCTGATTTTTCTAAGGAAATTCAATATAATTTTCCTGGAAAAAATTATAAACTTTTCAAAACAAAGTTAGATTTGCATTGGGGAAAATCTGTCTGCCCATTCATATAAGTCATCTTTGAAGTATTATTATTGGATTGTAAATTAGTCCTCATATAGCTGGAGCAGTATTTATTTTAAACTATCAACACATTGGTCTTCAAGTGTTTTAAAGTTTAGCTAAATATGAAAAACAAAAAAACAAACAAAAAACCAAAAACCAAACAACCCATCCTTGTCTTGATGAAGCAATTACAATCTTCAGATTGTCACCATGGGATGAAGATCTCACTCCAAATTATCATTACGTATTAGTCAGTTGTTTGAATAGTGCAAAATTATATTGATGTAATAGCTTATCATAGTAAGAGGAATTAAAAAAAACAACAAAACATGAAATGTTTGGTTTCAGTTCATATTGTGCCTTCATGAGAAAGACTTTTATTATCTATTCTGTGTACCAATGATTGGCACACTTGTGAAATAACCACGTACCCTTTTATATATCTTCTGAAGAGCTTTCATCCTGTTCCTTAGGAAACTGGTAATTACATTCACAGTCATATTAATTACAGTTTCTACCCTCAGCTCCCTTTTGAGTTACCATATGCTGGGTATCATGCAAAACATTTTATATATCTCTTTGTTAACTATACTTTTAAAAAAATCCATTCTGATACTCTTAATTAGTATATTTAGTCTTTGTATTTTATTTAATTACTTATAAACTTGGGTTCATAGCACCCATATTACTGTTTAGTTTCTATTTGATCCTCCTGTTTAATGTGTCCTTATCTCTCCCTTATTGCCTTCCTCTGGATTAATCAAATTATTTCACTATAGTATATTTTCTTTGTATTCTGTTGTATATCCTGTCACAAAATAGTGATTACTATAGAGATTAAGATATACATTCATAAATTATGCACCAAGTCATGTAACTAGTTAGTTGTAAAGTTGAGATTCAAACTCAGTCTGTTACGACTGCTGAACACCTACTCTTAATATTACACTCTCTAACACTATACAACCTTTTTAGTTCACCTCATATTCTCCTGCTATTTTCTGTTTGTCAAATGTTTTCATTTCACATAATATTCTGACCTTTAATTCTAGGGTAACTCCTTACCTAGGAAAGCAACAGATCTCACATGATTGTAAAAAGGAATGTATTTGGATTAGTTGATATACTAAACTGTGAGTGATTTTATAGTATTCTATCATTTCTAGAAATATTTTTGCTCATTGAGAGATATATTACCTCAAAAAATAGTTCTTAAATTAAATGTTTGATATAATCATCTGAACCAGTTATTCTTTCCTGTTCTTTTCCAACCAAATCAGTAATGCCTTAATTTAGTGTGGTTTGTGTGTCTGTGTCCAAGCTTATGTTAGTATTACTTATATAGTTTTCTGCAGTTATATAGAGATTTACATTCATGTTAGTCTTTAAATATTTCTTCCTCAGTGGTAAGGTTTTAAGACAGAGTTTCCTTATCTATTTTTTTGTATATCCCTAAAACCTTATACGCTGTCTAAAAACTTATACACTTAAACAACTTACACCGTTTTTTGTATGCTCCTTAAAACCTTATACACTGGTGCACAACAGTCACTAAATTAACATTTGTTGAAGTAAGTTTTCTATAGTTCTGATGAGATGGAATGCCTTCAGAATTTTTAAAGTAATATTACTCAGTGATTTTTAAAATCTGAATTGTATTTTATACTGAAGATCAAAAGAAGAAAAGGGAAATATGAAATGTACTAGTGTCTTATAGCTTAAGCTACAGGGAAGAAGAGAATAATTAATCTATTAATAATATGTGTGTTCCACTTTGCATACTTCTAGAAGGGTGAAGTTATTGCTCACAAGAGCAATGTACATATAGGCCGTGTGGCAAAAACTTTTCTCGCCTATCAAATTGGCAAAGTTCCAGAAGATAATAATATACTTATTGTGAGTCCACTGAGAAAGTGGCAGTCTCATATATCGCTGGAGAGCATGCAAAAGTTCTCCTTAGAAGAAGAATTTAGTAATATTTAGCAACATTATATACCCATTTACTTTATGACCCAACAGTCCCACTCCTAGAAGCACATCACAAGATATGAACAAAAATATATAAATATCTGGCCCTCCCTAGTGGCTCAAGGGGTTAAGGCACAGCATTGTGAAGCATCTGCAGCCACTGCAGCACAATTTTGATCCCCAGCCAGGGAGGTGACCAACATTGCACAGCAGACCTCTGCTGTCTGGCCTGCCTGCTTCTCCACTCAACAGTGTATTTCAGTGGATTGACTGTTCTGTTCCCCACTCTGTCTCTGGTGAATCCTCTCACCACACATCTCTGGCCTGTACCCCAGCTCACGGGAGGTGAGAGGATTCACCAAAGACAGAGTGGGGAGCAGAACAGGCAGATGGGCTGAAATACACTGTTGAGGGGAGCAGCAGGCAAGGCAGGAGAGGCCTGCTGTGCCTTGTGGGTCACCTCCCTGGCCGGGGATCAAACTTGTGCTGCAGTGGCTGCTGGTTACTTGACCAGCAGTTAAGTAACTGCTGAGACTTAACCCCTTGCACCACCAGGGAGGTCCCATAAATAAATAAATCCTAAAAAAATTTAAAAATATCATATTAAAGCTTATTAGTAGTTCCAGTGATAGAAACAAACTTTAGAAAAATCTCATATTTTAATCAATGAAAAATTAGCAAAGGTATATGGACAAACTGAAGTGCTGTGCATGTGTGAAAAGGTATAGGAGTTGTATATACTATTTTGAAATAATCTTCAAGGCATATATTTTAGATTAAAAAAAAGCAAGATGAAGAAAAATCTGAACACTTATCTAAGTGTTCAGGGGTGAGAATCTGCATTAGTTTCCTAGAGCTGCCTTATAAAGTACCACAGACTGGGTTGCATTAAACAACAGAATTTTTTTCTTTTGTGGTTCTGGAGGCTAAAATCAAGATGGTTGTGTGACCATGCTCCTCTGGGGACTCTAAGGAAGAATCCATACTTGCCTCTTCGTAACTTCTGGTGCTTGCTGGCCATCTTGGATGCTCCTTGATTTATAGTTACTTTATTCCAATTTCTGCTTCAATATTCACGTGGCCATCTTCCCCAGTGTGTGTCTATGTCTCTGTATTCAAACCTCCCTCCCCTCTTTCTTATAAGTCACTTAATTAGGTACTACTGTAACAGAGTATGACCTCATGTTAACTTGATTATGTCTGTAAAGATCCTATTTCCAAATAGGGGACCTACCTGGATCCTTATTTAGGTAACATACCTAAAGTAAGAATTTTAATGTCATTTTGGGGACAATTCAACGTACAACAGAGCAGATACAATGTGTGTGAATGTGTGTGTGTGTGTATGTGTAGTGGACAAGTGTAGAAACTTATATTTCTCTGATATACATTGTTTTTTATATGATTTTGGAATAACATAATTATAAATTAAATGAAAAAATATTAGAAATCAAAAGCAAAATGAATCACCAGAATATTGAGTTTGTGGTACCATCTTATAGAAAGAAACCATTGTAAGCAACTTTAAAACAAAGTACTTTGACCAAATTTCCCTAGTGGAAAATATGTACTAAAGATAATGGAGTTCAAAAAAATCTTAAACTGTTTTGAACAATCATATTGTAGGTGGTAGTGTTGGCATTTTTATTTTAAGACTGTTGAATGTGTATTTTGTGGATAAAGTGAGTAGTGATGTTTGTACTGCTGGGAAACAGAGTTTGGGATGGGAGAAGGAGCAAAAGATATAACATAAGAGAGGCTAAGTTAAAGACCTTAAGTCTTAAATTTAAATCAGAAATATAAATTTGAATTCATGATGTGTCTTACCTTAAACAAGAACAAAATGACATATTTCTAGTTCTGTTCACTGATAATTTCAGGAAAAGATGACCAACATAATGTTCATCAGTCAACTTATGTCCTAACCTGTTAGTATCATTTCCTTCTTGAAGGAACCATGATTCCTCAGTAAAATGTCAGATCGAGGCCAGAAAGTGTTCAAGATGAATCTATCATTTATAGAATTAGAGAGGAAAGATACTATCAAAAACCATCAGTGATGTGTCCAAAGGACTGAGAGGTCAACTTGAAGAGACCCCTAGGCAAACAATAAGACAATTTAACCACTACTGAGTTTGATAGTGACAATTGAAGTATTTTAGATATGTTTAAATTCATGATTTTATAATAATTAAAAAGCAAAAATATACTTAATTATTACCTATGGAGAGTGCTAGGGAACCAGCTAATTTTTTGAAAATGAAGTATTTGTCCTATTATATAAATTAGTATTCAGTCAAATAATTTGTGAAGGGAAGTTTCCTTTATTAAAATATCTAAGAGAATAAAAGAAAAGATGAATGAAGAAAAAATATTAGAAAATTACCATTTGTAAATTAAGAAAACAATGGATCTGGGCAATGATCGCAAATGACCACCTACAAGAACATCAACAGGACGTAAGTGTCCCTGGTAGAACTCTACACCCCTCCTATGGAGAACCATTGCCAAAAAATGAAGCCAGAATCTGATAAAACCACAAGCCCTAACTGCCAACTTACAGGAAATAATGGGGAAAGACTACCTAAAGTGACATTATAGGGATGTAAACAGCAAAAACAAAACAAAACTCTATAGGACAAACTACTCTTTCAGCATATCAGCTTCAAGAAATACCCC
The DNA here is from genome assembly GCA_019455555.1 of Galemys pyrenaicus. Lineage (NCBI taxonomy): Eukaryota > Metazoa > Chordata > Mammalia > Eulipotyphla > Talpidae > Galemys > Galemys pyrenaicus. Next base: position 5,800,993 of record JAGFMF010011756.1, on the reverse strand, counting down.
ACTCTTGCCTTCAAAAAGGAGAGAGATGGAAATGGAAACTACATGTTAAAAAGATGTGAGAGACAGATCAAGTAAGTGCAATGCATGGATTTTAAAATGATATAGTTGGGGAAAGTTGTATATTTAATCATTTTTTAAAGTGTGATAATGACTTTATGGTCTTTTAATTTCATTAATTTTTTTAAAGAACAGATACCTAGAATGGAATGACATAACGTTTGAGCTTTTCTTTAAAATAGCCTGAGTAGAGTATACGTGAAACTGTAAGTTTGGCCACAAGCTGATATTTGTTGGTGGTGGGTACATATGAGCTTTAGATGTTATTATTTTTATAAATGTTTGAAAAACTCTTAATGTATAATGGAGGTGTAACATATTTGTTTATGGCATATAATATAATGTTTTGATACTTAAATACGTATTATATATTTATTTAATTTTAACATATATTTATTTATTTAATTTTAACATATATTTATTTATTTTTAAATTATATATTTTTTGCAATGCTTGCTTTCTTTTCTCAGGTATAGTCCCCACAGAATTTCCACCACCAGTTCAACTGTGCACCATCACCTTAGTCCCTCGTGTTCTTCCCATCCTTGCTTTGGTCTGTTTACCTCTCCCTCCCTTGCAGAATGACTTTGATTTATAGTTGTCTCATATCATTTGTTTTTTTATTGTTATTATTTTTTCCTCTTGGTCTCTCATTTGGTTCTCCTATATTCTTTTATTTATGCATACAGGAACTGGGGTGTAGGCCAGAGGTGGGGGTTTGGGGAGGTGGTGAGAGGATTCACCAGTGACAGAGTGGGGAGCAGAACAGGTGATCTACTGAAATACACTGCTGAGGGGAGCAGTGGGCAAGGCAGAAGAGGTCTGCTCTTCCATGTGGGTTAGCTCACTGGCCAGGGATTGAACTCAGGCCACAGTGGCTGGTGATAGCTTGATAGCGCTAAGACTTAACTCCTGTGCTACCAGGGAAGTCAATATTTATATATGTTGCAAATGATCACCATAATTAGTCTAGTCAAAAACTGTCACTTTACATAGTTAAAAATTATATTTTCTTGTGGTAGAGCTTTTAAGATCTACTCTGTTTGCAACTTCTAATTATACAGTACAGTGTAAACTGTAGTTACCACATTATACATTGCATTGCATTCCAATAATTTATTTATTTTTTAACTGGAATTTGTACTTTTTGACCCTTTCACTCATTTTCATTTTGCCTATCCTTTACACCTGATCTTTGGCAAGTACCATTTTGTCTATGAGCTAGTTAAAAACTATTTTATAATAAATTAGGGAAGGTTGAAAGGTTACCATGATGCAGAGGCCAAATCAAATCTGTATGAAGTGAATTTTATCTAGAACTCCTTGGCAGTTTAACTAGCAATTAAAAACAGTGGTGATAATAAAAACAGTATTTACTGGGTGCATACTATGTTCTTGTTGTTTCAGATAAGTTATCTTATTTTATCTTCATAAAAACCTTGACCTAACAACTATGAAACATTCATTTTACAGTTGGCGTCATCAAGACTCAAGGAGGTGTTTGGTGTACATTACCTGGTGGATTTAGACCCTGGCCCTCTGGTGTTGGTTCCTTACATTGTCTTCCAACTTTTCCTGCACTGACAGCTATACTTTTTCCTCTGACTTCTTTCACTATCTTCTTATTCTCTCTTTAGCCAATCCTCGTCTGTTTTTGAAGATACAGGTCATATCTCCTTAGAAAAATGTTGTCTTCCCACTCTAGCCTTTAACGATTTCTTTTACTTTTGAATTCTTATTTCACTTTCTATTAAATTGGTGTCCAATTTATTTATGTGCTGGCCCATGGCATCTTTCATAGTATTGTTTCACTTGTTTTTAAAATATTTAATTGTTTCACTTTAGTCTAGTGTCCTACTTAGATTTTTAAAACTTCCCAAGTCTATGAAGTGCTTTATGCTTTGTATCCCTCAAAGACGTTGTTATGCCTTATGTGATAAGTTTGTGCATAGCTGATGGAAAATGTTTGGATATTTGATGGATGAGTAATGTCAAGCAAGATAGTTTCCTTTTTTGCCAGTTCGAGAATATAACTACATGTGGAGCGAAGTGGCAAATTTAATATATTAAATTGTGTATGTAAAAAGTCTATGTTAGGGGAAATGCTTGTTCCACTTTTTTTGTGACCTTGAAATATGACATTATAACTCTCCTTGATTCTCTATCTGTCCTTTACTCTTTTTGAAGGAAGAAGTGAGCAGAACCAGAGTAATTTAACAGCTAAATTTGAGATGAAGGAATAGAGCATGTTGATTTCTCCATCTCACTTTCCATTTCTCCAATCTACAGGGAATGTGTGTACCTAGTCTCTTGGATATTTTGTAAGCATGGCTGGATGAGAGGAGAGGAGGCCTGGGATTGCCCCACTCAGGGCTTCTTTGACAAAATACATTATTTTAATTCTGTCAAGTATCATTACAAGCTTGTTTTACCCTTCCATCTGAGACAAATTCTCCAAAAGGATTAACAGGAACAAAGACAATACTTTGTTTTTATTTTCCTTGGTTCTGTGTGTCAACTCTGAGTTTGGTTAGGGAAAAAAAGCTGTTGGTAAGGCTGTCAAATCTCAACTGAGTAAAGATAGTGTATTTTAGAATTAGTTCCCTTAATCACAGCAATTAACTTGGAAAAAAATGTTTCTTAAGAGTTAAGTCTGTAAGTAAATTTTATTTAAAACAGACATCTCAAATGGGGTGATAGAATAGAAAATCTTCATGATCATTCTGAAATGATCAGCGTGTGTAACTGTTGGTGAAGATGGTGGTTGGGAAGAAAGATGATTCGATCATCACAAGACATGGTTCCCCCAGGCATGGACTACTAGTGGGAGGAGCAAAGAAGGTGGAGAAATATATAAAGACAACATAGCTGTAAAAGAATTTGTGTGACATCCCCAAAAGGGCTGAGGAGAGAATACTTAATGGTCAGGGCCTTAATCCACAGGACAGTGCCATTGACATTACCGGAGAGCTTGTTGGAACTGGAGAGTCTCAGAATCCATTCCAGAAGCCCGGAATCTGTATTTTAATGAAATCAGGTTGATCAGTACTGATCCAAGTGACTTCTATAGTCTTCAACTTCTGAGATTTTATGAAAATTGCATGTTTAGCTGTAACATGTTCTTTGTTATTTTAAAAACATTGAGTAACTACAGTTTTGGAAGTTAGCTGTGATGTCTTCACTCTTATTGAACCTATCTATTATGCACTGACTGAACATGTGAACACAGAGGCTATTGTATTATCATGAGTTCTAACATTGTTTCCCTTCAGGAAACTGATTAAATTCAAAACCTACCTTCAGATTCTTTTACTTAAAAACACATTTAGCTGAACCTTAAAAGGAAGAAGCAATTTAAAATGGGTTATTATAGTTTCTCAGTGTGTCATGATGGACATGTTTGGATTTTATGGGATAGTATCATGTGTGTGGGGGCAATCTTTAATTAACTCATTAACCGTGATTTTGCTTTTATAGTATAAACAATGTTTTGCACAAGTCATAATTACTTATAGATGCTAGTGCTGGCTGTACTTTAAAATTTAAAAATTGCTATCATTGGAGTTGTGTCTTGAAAATACGTTTATCTATCTTAGTGCAAATGCTTTCTAGAATCCTGGAAAGCACTTACAATTTTTTTTTTGAGACACTTAAACTCAACAGCTAATGGAAGATCATGTATTTAAATAATTTACACTTCCATCTGGTTTGAAGAACACCAGGTGGAAGTTGCTGATCAGGATGAGTCTGTTACGTGGAAGGAAATGTTTGCACAAAATAAATGAAAGGCAAACATTTACATGAGCTCCATCTTTTTGTCTGTGTAAGTAGATGCCTGTTTCCTGCTTGAATATTCTCTGGTCCTGGATTCTATCTTTTACTTTCACTATGTTTTGATGAGGTTCCAGAAGGAGCATGATTAACTAAATGACTTCTACTGTTTTTTTCTTCTTCACTGTCTTTGATCACAAGCAATTATTGTCTGCGTTTCTCGTCCTTTCTGCATGTCAACCTGAAATCAAAAGGGGCTGTCCCCTTGCTATAGGAAAGAGGAAGTTGAACTTCCTGGATGTGCTTTTCCTTGTTGCTGGGCCAACTGGCAAATTTTATGTTTCCCACTGAGCATCACAGTGTGTTGTCAAAAGCTTGGTTTTGTGAGTTGACTTTTGATAGGCACTTACTGTATCTTACCTGTCAACGCCACAGTGGACTTCCTCATTTACAGCATGTGGTTCACAAGCACAGACCGAACTCTTCAAGCCAAGAAGAGTCCTATGGAGCACACGGTTCCACTTTTCAGCTCTCTTCTGCTCATTGTGCTTGTCAGACACATTCTCCCATGTGTGGACTCTTTTGGTGTGAGCACGTGTGTGTCTGTGCATGTCATTTTAGGATAGATAAAAGAATCAGGACTGTTCCTGCTGCTAACCCAACAAAGGCAAAAGGTAGAACTTTTGTTCTGGCATTGTAAGAAAGAGTCATCAGCTATGGAGGACAATAATTCTCATGTCTTGTAATAATTTCTCAGGTCATGTGGGAGAGCAAGGATGGTTACGACAAACTGAGTCAATGCTGAGAAATGCAGCCTTTAGAGTCCAGAAATTCTAAGATGTCACAACCTCCTTAGTTTACCAATAGGATGTTAGGGTTCATCTACACGGCCCTTAAGGTTCCCCAGGGAAAGAGATCACCAAGTCTGCAACAGCTTCAAACTTTTTTTTTCCAGAGCCAAATGAAATACAAATTCCAAATGTTTCAAGTTTTATTCTCGGTTTAGAAATAACACTTTTTCACAGCAGTTCTAAATTTGACAACATCCCCTCTCTCATTGCTAGAAACAAGCCTGGGCTGGGCTGGGCTGGATTAAGGGTGGGGAGACTCTGAGCATTACCCGAAATGACCATGTCTTTCGCCAGGACAACTACTTGGGACTCTTTGAGGGAAAGTCCCTTTAGTTTATTATAAATAATTTTGGTAAAGAGAAGGAAATGTTTGATGGAATTGCTTTGTGGTGTTTTATTATTATTTATTTTTTTTAAGATTGATTTATTTATGCATACAAGCACTGGGGTACAGGCCAGAGGTGTGTGTGTGGGGAGATTCCACCAGTCAAAGTGGGGAACAGAACAGGCAGAGCTACTAAAATATTCTGCTGAGAGGAGCAGTGGGAGAGGCAGGAGAGGTCTGTCTGCACCATGTGGGTCACCTCCCCAGCAGGGGGCAGGGATGGAACTTGTGCTGCAGTGGCTGAAGTTTGCTTCATAGTGCATTGCTTAACCCACTGCGCCACCCGCTTTGTGGTGTTTTAAAAATCTGTTAGGCCACTTAATTTGAATCCGGCAATTGTCATACTTAACATCGCTTTTCCTGTTTGGCTTGGCTACCCATTTGGGTGTAGACTAGAAAGGAAGGTTGGTAGGAGATGTGGGGATTGTGAGTCTCTGTGGCTTCCTGTCCCCTTCCCCAAGATAGCTTAGAAGTCTCAGTGGGGTGAGGGTGGTCTACATGTGTTGGAGGGAGGGGTTATAGTCTTTATGCCACCAACTCCTCTAGGATAGCACCATTCAGGGTATCACTGTTTGGCTGTTAGATTGCCTTGCTGAGAGTGGAAAGCATATGGTGCTACTGACTTATAAACTTGGCAAAGGCAAGGTTTAATAACTTAGTTATGATGAGCACGTGGGGCTTGTGAGGTCTGCTCTGAAAGAAAATACCTTCATTCATCTCCCACAGTGTTTATTTCTTTGCTGCCCTTAGGGTCAAATGCTTGCTTTTCTGGTTACCTCCAGATAACAAAAGATTCTCTGATTATCTTCAGCAATAAATCAATTTCAGTTTAGTAATTAATATGTCAAGCTAGGGTAATAAATAAAACACCTGTTTCATTTAATGGTCAGCTTTTCTTCTTAACCTGGGCCTACTGTAAACAGTCTACTTTTAGGCTTGCAGGAGGCTACTGGGGTGTGGGGGTGCTGTTCTTTCACATTTGCCCTATACAGTGTTCTGCAGCATGAGTTCGAGGTAGCACAGAAGAGGAGAGAAAGACAGGAAGATCTCATTGTTGGCATGGGTACTTCCTGGACTTGGGAGATATTTGAAATTATGTTTCTCTTATAGAACTGCCTTCATGGATTTTATGAATTGCACCTTCTCTCTCTCTCTGTCTCTCTGTCTCTCTCTCTCTCTCTCTCACACACACACACACAGACAGAGGCATACAGACACAAGAATTGCTGGGGGTTCCTTACCTATGAATATGTCTGCACTAGCTGGTAACACGTTTGGTACTCAGCCCTGGACATACAGCAGTTCATGCCCTGTTGGAGACTGCTCATCTATTTAAGTAAGTTCTAGGTTTTGTTGTTTCCATATGAGAGGCCACATCTGGAGACTTAGTATTCATTTGTTCCAAAGTCCTGGAGGCCTATGAAGACCCTAGTCATTTTTACTTCACTGTTAGAGTAGCTGGTTATCATCTTCCTCTCAAATTCCAGCATCCACAGTGTTCCCCACATATCTCAAATTCTACAAGGATCCTAATGAAGTCCTTTTCTTAGACTTAAAGGGAAAAGCACTGACTTGTCACCCAGGAACCCTAATCCTGGGGAGGGTGAGCACACCACACAGAATACCTTCTATAATCTCTGTCTTTCACATAGAGTAAGCAAGTTGTTAAATACCAGTTGCCAAAGAAGGCCTTGCCTATCACTTTGAAAAGAGAGTATTTATTGTCTTGGAGCCTCTGCTGAGATTAAAGTCAAAATGGTGTATGTAACATCTGGTTACATTAAATCAAAATTTGAGTTTAAAGCTCCTGGTTTTATGTTCATATGGATATGTGAATAAACAGGATTCCTCAGTTGAAAAAGTTAAAACTTAAAGTTTCTCTTCTGCTTCTTCTTTAATTGCATGTACATTTGAATGAAGAACTCACAAAAGAAACAATATTCTCCTTCTCCCCCACAGAGAAATTTTATTGCTTTTTTTCTGACTAGACAATATTGAGAGAGCATCTTTAATATAGTTTCAAGATGTAGACAGAAAAATTATTAATTATTTCTGATCTATTTAACAGCAAAATGGAATAGTATTCAAAATGACAAATCCAAGATTAACAACAAAACAAACAATTAAACAGCTAACATGGAACACTTACATCTATTCCATATGTTTTACTAAATGCTTTAGGAAAACTGACCATTAAACTCTCATAGCAATAATAAGTGAGGTTATCTTATTATTTTGTTGTGGTGTTTTAGTAACTTGAAGATAGTGACATAAATTTTAAGTGCTGAAGTTTGGTTTATAATCTAGGAATCCAACCTCACAGTTGATTTTCTCAGAAAAGTTGAATTAGGATATACTGGAATTCTGGAAAGAAACTTCCTGTAAAACACGGCATTCTTAAATTTTATATATTTATTATATATTTCTCAATCCCTTGAGTTCACTTAATTCAGTCATTTCATTTAATTAAAAAAATTTTTTTTTACTGAACATGGGATATTAGGGTAAAGAAGCAAATTATTTTACAAAACCACTTTATTGAGGTAAAAAGTTATGCATATTAAATGTATACAATTTAATGAGCTCGAGGATAAGGATACATATATGAAACCAACATTACTACTGATGCTATAGACATCTATTACCTCCCAAAGTCTCCTCTAATTTCTTTTATTATTACTACTACTATTATAGTGTGGCAAGAATTACTTAAGATATAATGTAATAAATAATAACATTCGTTCGCAGCAAATTTTAAGTATACAGTAGTTCACTACACTCCAGAAATTATTTATTCTACATAACTGAAATTTTGATCATCACTTTCCATTTTCCTCATTCTCCAGCTAAAGGAGCAAGTTTCATAAGATTGATGATAAAGGCAGAGACAAATAGAATAGAACCAAGAACCAGAAATAAACCCAAATCTATATGGACAGATAATCTTCAACAAAGGAACCAAGAGTATACACTGGATCAAGGAAAGTCTCTTAAATAGTGGTGTTGGGAAAAGTGAACAGCCCCATGCTAAAGAATGAAACTAATTATCTCATACCATACACAAAAATCAACTCAAAATGGATAAAAGGCTCAGAGATAAGACCTGAAACCACTCAACACATAGCAGAAAATATAGATAAAACACTGTCATGTCTTTGTGAATTCATTCCAACAGCAATGGAAGTAAAAAAAAAATATTAAAAATTGGGATTATACTAAACTGAAAAGCTTCTGTATAGCAAAAGAAACCATAATTACAAAGGGTTCATATCAAATGGATGTACAAACAACAAAGGAATGTATAAAAAAAAACTCATACAACTCAATAGAAAGAAAACAAGTAACCCAATGAAAAAATGGGCAGAAGAGCTAAATAGATACTTCTCCAAAGAAGAGAAACAGATGGTCAACAGGCACATGAAAAATATTCACCATTACTTATAATTAGGGTAGTGCAAATCAAAATCATAATTAAATACCATCTCACTCCTGTGAAAATATCCTATATCAAAAAGATCAGCAATAACAAATGCTGGCAAAGATGTGGAGAAAAAAGAACCATCTTATTCTTTTGGTAAGAGGGTAGACCTATTCAACCCCATTTTTCATGGAAAACAGTATGGAGTTTCCTCAAAAGATTAAAAACAGATCTGTTGTAGGACCTAATAATCCCACTCTTAAGTTTCTACCCAAAGAACACCAAAAAATCACTAATTTGAAGGCAAATTTGCACTTCCTGGTGCACATCCCATGGATGGAGCCGGAAGAGATAATGCTAAATAAAAATAAGTCAAGAGAAAGACAAATACCAGATGGGGTCACTTATAAGTTGAACATAAAGAAACTAAACAAAAGAACAGATAAATCAAACTTAAAAAGAATGATTGACCAAGAAATTGATTATAGAACTGAAAAACCCAGAGGGGGAAGAGGACTAAGAGTAAAGTATAGCTGGAGCACAGTGGACTAAGGTAGTAGATTATGGCTGTTTCGGTGATGTGGGCACTAATGCAGTAACACCTAAAGAGAGGGTTTCCTATATTCTCAAAATATAAACAGCAATTTAAACTAACATTACCTCAATTAAAAAAAAGATTAGTGTTAAAAGTGGCTTTATAAATTTTGGGGATCCCTTTTATTAATCTTTAAGAAACTTACATTTAGTGTATTTCTTTCAGTGAAAAAGGCAAGGGCCATTTGTCATTGCTACTTCCTGACTGATATTCTATTTTCTTTCTTGGAACTCAAGGACTTCTTTACACTGATATCTATAGACTTTAATGGGACATGTAATAACCATGTTTTGTTGACTTTCTAAATAAAGAGAAAGGCCATGTCTGAAACTGACAATATGAAAAATTCAAGTGGACCAGTATCCTTTTTTCCCCCATAGTCTGATGAGATAATTAAATTGGATTTGCCCTCAGTTCCCTCCTGGATGAGGGAAGATATGTTTAGGTGTGGTTATTTTTTGCAGTCATTCTTAACCAGAGGGATTAAGAATATTGCCGTGTGTGTGCATTTCCATAGTGCAAATTTCATGCAAAACCACAATGTAGTAGTGAGCTGAGTAAGAGATTTTTATGTGTTTTCAGAGGACACTGCTGTGGAAAATTTGGGTAATGAAAATATGGGACAGATATGGGAGTGCTGATTCCTGTGACATGTGCCTTTACACAGAGCTAAGCAACTACCCTGCTTTTCTCCACCTCCACTCTATTACGTAAGATATTCTTTGGGTTGTACTGACTGACATCCCTTCCCTTTGACACATCCCTTTTGTAATTTTGAGCACCTTTGTTCTAGAGCAACTCTGGCTTCTTGGGAATTTCCTGAAATGAGAATTACCTTATATAAAGATAGAATTTGTCAGTAGTGGAAGAATTTCTGACCTCAACTACCTTCAATTTAAAATTTTATTTTTCCCATTATTGTATAAATCTTAGGACCAATTTGAACAACAAAAAAAGTATGTCTAGAAAACAAACAAACAAACTGTTTTACTGCCAGGTTAAAATTGAAGTAAAAAACTATGTCAGATACTGGACAATTCTCCCAGTCCTTCTATAGCATACTGATTTTCCTACACATTTCCTATTATTCTTTAATTTGTTCAACAAATATTTGTTGAGCACTTTCTATGTCCCAATTATAGTTCTAGACACTCAATATAGCAAACAAAATGAAAAAAAAAAAAGTTCTTGTCTTAGCAGAGCTTACATTGTTATAGATGGAGAGAGGAAATAAATCAGAAAACACATGCGTGTTAGATATATGCACAATGAAGAAAAATTAAGAGAGGAAGAAGGGATAGAAATACTGTGATAGGGGAAGGTGGCTTAATTTCAAGAACATTTAGGAGGCTTTGCTGGGAAGTGGTGTTTGAGCAGACTTGAAGGAGGACAGGAAGTAAGCTGTGCAGAGTCTGGGAAGGTGCTGGAAACACTGGAACTTCTAGGAGAGCTCTGGCTTGGGAGTACTCCTTTGACTTGGTCCTGTATGGGACTGTATCTTCAGGGTCAGTTCTGAGATCATCTGATCAAAATCATGGCAAAGAAAGCAAAACTTTCAGGAAGAAATGATGATGATCAGAGACTTAGAGTCCTACCCTTTCTCTCTAAGGATTTCTGTTTTAGTTCTTAGGCACAGTCTTATGTGTCTCTGAGTTGTCTGTTTATACAGAAGGTGACCACCTCTGAGGTTATGTAGGGTACAATTTATATAGGATGGTCATTACTTCTGATGGCAATTATAAGTTTGGGGGGGTTCCGCAAACCACCATCAGGTGCAATAATTTGCTGGGACTCAGATCTT
>JAGFMF010011756.1:5782615-5787615 GCA_019455555.1 Galemys pyrenaicus | reverse complement strand
CACAATTTAGAGTTGCTTTGGAAGCTAATATTCTGCAGTGTGTCTTTTATTAATTCATTATGTGGAGTTAGAGCTATGAAGCACTCCCAAATTTCATTTATAAAAGGTGCTTACATCAGGTCAAGTCCATGGTACAGAATAACAAACAAACAAAAATCTGGTAATTTTGCAGAGTAATGGCTTTTGAATAGAAACATAAACATCGATCATTCATAACTTAAAGTTGACAGAAGAGAAGGAGCGGTGTGACTTTACACAAGATGACAAAAGGTGGGGGCGGGGGAGTCACTGTTTCACAAACCAAAAGGAAGATACAAAGTGAAAATTAAGACTGAAAAGGTGAAAGGGTATCAACTCAGCAAAATTTGTAAACCTGTAAGTGAATGTGACCTCTACTTTGAGGTGTGTCTGACCTGGCAATCAAAGCGCCCCTAATGGATGGTCAACTATATGTCTTGAAGTAAAAGAACTTGGTTTGTTTATCATGCCAGGCATAATGGTGAGGCTGGGAGCATGTCAGATGGGTACAACTTTGGATAAGTTATTCAACTTCTCTCTGCCTCAGTTTCCTTATCTCAACTGGGAAACAATGATAATCATTTCATAAGATTGTTGTAAGGTTCCACTGAAAATGTGGTTATATTAAAAATGTCTGGCATGCAGCAGTGCTTAATAAATTTTAAACCAATATTGTGACTATTATTAATAGACAAAAATTAACTAGTTGAAAGGAGAATTTCAGATATTTGCTAAATTTTACTGATCAGTTTGGAATTGACTGTACTCCATGAGGTTGTGAGTAGAAAACCAGCATATTTTGGTGAAAGTCAGTAACAGCCACTGTGTGTCACCCAACCTAGTGCTGGGTTTCAGGAGGAATAAGTGAAGCACACATTTCCGTGTGAGATTCAAAATGAACCTCATTTTCAGAACACTTCTGATATTCTGACTGTGGTTGCTCTGGATATATTTGACATCAGGAGTTCCTAATCTGGGATCTGTGGGTAACTAGAGTCTAGGCTTGTTGCTCATACACCCTTCAAGGAATCTGTGAACATTCAGAAACAGTATGCAAAATTGTATGTATATGCATTTTTCTGAACAGATTTTCCTGGTGCATAATTTTGTTATATTAGTAAAGCTTCGTTAGAGGTTTATGACTCTTCATATTTTCACAACACCTGATCTGGAAAGTGTGGGCTCATCTTAACGATTATTACCTAGAAGCAGAAAAGGTTCCAGAACCTAGGTAAAGACTGGGCTGTGGATAGGTGAGCAGAGAGGTTCTTGTCTGACTTCACTTGCATATTAGAAGGCCATCTACAATGTGTAGATTTTGAAGCAAGCCTCCTCACACTGAGTTTGTACTCAACAAAATTTGTCATTTCTCCAAATGTTGCTGTTTAACAATAGCCACCTCATCCTTCCTTATGTAATTGTTATTTTGAGCCCCAAGTGCCAGATTTTACATTTATAACAAATGTTACAATCATGCTATATAATTATGTTAGATTTTCCCATAATTTTGCTACATTAAAATAATTTAAAATCCTGATTCTGCCATTCAGTCTATTTTATGACACTCTGAATTTCCTTTTAATCGTAAATTTGAAAGCCATGCCATCTAAATAAATATGGAAAATTCTCTGTCCATTAAAAAATTCTTTTTCATTTTTGAAAAATAATATATTCAGTTTAATAAACTTTTCAACCCAAAACACCATAATCAGCTTCTTGGCAAAATAAGAATGACATTTACAGATCAATTTTTGAGTCCCTTGTTATAATTTTGAACTGATGAATTAGGGAAAAACAAGAATAGGTTAAAATGTTTTTAGCCAAAGTCTTCTTGTATCATTGTTTTGAAAATTAGCAATGATACATGAATATGATTTGCCTAAATTGAGGCTAAAAAAAAAAAAATGCAAAGAACACTGTAGTAGAGTGTGAAACTAGTCTGACCCAATTTTTTTAACTTCCCTAACAAACCCACACAAAGTCCTCAGAAAATCTGCTGCAAGATGGCACAGTATAAAATAACTATGTATAAGTTAACCCCACCCACATCCCTCTCCCCACCTATTGCTAGCCACATTACTTATTTAAAAAAATGTAAACTGTGTGCTAGTTTGCTTTCTATGTCTATGTATTACCTACTGAATTGCTTATCTAGGCTAAGACCAAATCTTTTTAAGCACCTGCTTATCAGGTTTGGGAAGTAAGAGCTAAAACTGCCTTGAAATTAATACTTGGGTTTGATGGAGCATCTCCAGGTCTTGGGGCTAATCTTGGGGATTGCGTCCACATTTTCAGTAAAACAGAACACTCAACAATTTAAAGAGAAAAAAAAAAATCCTCTCTCCTAAGACAGAAAATGCAAAATAGATCTCATGCCATTGGTCTGCTCCTGGAAGCTTATTATTATTATCACTAGTACTACCACTACTATTCCTCTTAAATATTTTCTTATCCTGACAAGGACTGTGTGTTCTCCATGTGCACCTCATTATGAGCAGCAGACAGTAGAGAGAGAGGGAAGAGGGAAGTTTCTGGGAAAGCTGAAGGAAACTTCTACCCAAGAGGTCAGAACAGTTCACAGCGGCTGTTAGCAGCTGTGGCACCATCTGACTGATCCTAGCTTGCCCTCTGAGCTGCTGCAACAATATGTGGAGCTTATGGGAGATCAGGCCCGGCTGCCGAATGTCATTTCCCTTGCAGGAACTAGCTGAATTGGCACCAGTTCTGTCCTGGGCAAAAGCGCTGGCGGACCTAGCGTGGCCTCATTTACCCACAGTCTCTAAAAGGAACACAAAGGGAGGGAGGAGACTGTCTCTTCTGTTAACAGGAAGATAACATTGTTTGTTTATGTTAATTTAAAAGGAAGGCCCAAACCAACTGACATCTGGTTTTTAAAAGTCAAATCTGTGCCCTATACTTAGAGTTTTTCTTTATTTAATCAGAATATAATTAAAACTTTAAACAATGAACAATGGGAGGAATCAACTAGATATAGTTTTCATTCCAGGCACCCTAGCCCCATCTGAGGTTTAACAGGTCCTCAGGTGCATCTGAAACTCTCCACTTTGTTTTGCAGATGGTGCGGTGGACTGAGGCTGCCATTCCTTACAGAATCAAACTCTGCTAGATGAAGAGAGGTCAGCTCTCTTGGGTCTGGTATAGTTTTTCTGACAGCGTTGAGAGCATTCCTCTGAGCTGCTTGAAGTACATGTTGTCTAGAAACAGTGAGGATAGTATTTATTTTAGCTTATGTGCACATTGTGTGGCTTTTAAATGTTGAATTGGAGGGTCTTGATCTTTAAATATCATTGCGCTGCTCCAAATGCTAAGACTACAGAAAAGACAGTCATTGGTCAGTGGGTAGCTGTGAGTAGTTTTGAATTTCTGGAAGAATAAAATAAAAAAAAAATGTAAACTGAACAGGGGTTGATTCACACACTTTTTGCCTAGCGCTGTTTTGGGGAGAGATCAAGGTACATTTCCTCAAGGTTACCTTAACAGAGTACCAAAAACTAGGTGACTTAAAAATAGGAATTTAATGTTGTACACAGCTCTGTATTTTGAACAAATAAAAGTACTACAAGGTAATTATATATGGTTAAAGAAATCTAACTAGAATAGTTTGGGATAAGGCATCATGATTAATTGAAGTTTTTATTTCATTAAGACTTCCATTGTGTTCCCTTTTTATTTTGGACTTGTTCTCAGCCTACTAGCAGCTAAAAAATGAAATCTTTCTTTCAGAGTACAATTTATTAGTTTTCTGCCTTAACAGTTACCTTGCCTGGGTGCTACCTCATCTCAAGAAAAATTAAACCAAATAAAACATTTTATTAGTTTTTAAGATGAAAGAAACTGTAGTGGAAGACACACTTGTGTTCTCAAGACTATATCAGTTGTGCCTCAGACATCTTTCCCAGTGCTCTGGGGTCTACTTTACAGCAGAGCCAGGGAAGGACCACACAGGAGGATGCTGATGCCACCTGCCCATATTGGACACTAGTAAGTGAAATTGTCAGGAACGAACCTCCTTTAGTGGGATGTCTAGGCTGTGAATCCATTGTCTGCTTTTTAAGAACTAATGGCTGAGGAGGGAACAGAGATTTTGAAGTCTGTGCAAATATGTGTGCAGAATCAAAAATTGTACCTTCAAAATATTGTATATTATATGGGGTGTCAACTGTATGCCAGGCACTTTAGAAGACAGACATTTTTAATTAAATAATTAAGTAAACAAATAATTCATTGTAGGCACCTTCATGTACTATCTCTTCCTACAAAAATGATGCAAAGTGTTATGGTCATTTTCCAGTACAAGAAATTGGAAAGTTTAATTTTAAATGGTTTTCCAAAGTTTATATAAGTAGTAGTTGCTGGGTTGGGCTTTACACAATTGCAAGTGGTAAGTGGAGAGTGGCAATCATTTTGAATTATCCAGAACAGAAGCACCTTGTTAGTGAGCATGAGAGATAAAATTGGAAGTGTGTGGGCAATGGATGGAGGCTTCTGAATTTAAGCCTAAGACTATATCCACAGCAGTGATATTACCAAGCAACTGTGGATTTCAAGCAGCTGGGTGAAGTGATGAAAACAATATTGAAGAAGTGGATTCCAACATTTGTGAGGGGAGAAAATAGAGGCAGGGAAACTAGCCAGAAGGTTTTTACAGTAATTGAGGTATACATTGAATTGGGCCTTCTGTGTGTGGAGGCTGTGGAAAGGGACAGAAAAGGGAGCTTGTTTGTTTGTTTATACCTTGTCTCATTCCAAAGAAGACTTTAAAGTAGTTTGCAAGAATCCATGACATATAGCAGAGTAATGCAAAACAGTGCTATTGTTACAGGGCGGGGAGAGGAGCACCCCAGAACCCCCAAGCCTGCCACCTCTGAATGGGTTCTGCCATCCACTGCATTAAGACAAACATATAAAACCTTTAATGGAAAGGAACTTTAATACAATTAGGGTACAATACAGAAAGGACA
>JAGFMF010011756.1:5759125-5774121 GCA_019455555.1 Galemys pyrenaicus | reverse complement strand
TGCACAAGGGACTGAGGTGATGGTGCACGGGGGAAATGGTGGTGGGTACCCCCTGGGGACTACAAATGATGTCAAATATAACTAATAAAAAAAAAAAAATTTGGGTCCAGAACTGCAAGAAAACTCAGTGCCCCTTGCTATTGAATGTTTTCTGCTCAGCTATGTACTGGGTATCTTTGTTCCATTTTGCATGACTATTTTTCTGTCTGGGCAGTAAGAGGTCACCTTGAGGACAATGAACACTTCCACTCCTGGGGTCTGAAACACAACTGTCAACTTTTGAAAAGTCTGTTTTTTCCCTCATTTAAAATGAGTAGGGGTTTTTTGTTTCATTGTTTTACTCTTGCAACTCCACCTTGCTGTTCTTGAAAGAAAAGAAGAAACAGGAAATGATCACCAACATCCCCATGGTTTTAGTGTTGGCTATTTGGAATTCTTGAAAAATTCTTGGGGATCTTCAGTGGTCCCAGACCATGTTTTTTTTTTCTTTTTTAAGTTCTAAAAAATATTTTTAAAAATTTTCCCCCTTTAATTTATATATCTATGACATCAGTTGTAATCCCCATGTATTCCCCATCACCATATCACCAGTGCACCATCACCTCAGTCCCCCATGCTCCCATCTTCCCTCAACCCTCCCCACATCCCCTCCCCACCAAGTGTCCCCAATTTGTTCTTGTCATTTCATTTTTGGTTTTTGTGTCTTTATTGTTATTATTATTATTATTCCTTTCCTTGATCCTTATTTGGTTCCCTTATTCCTCCTAGGGGAGGAACCATTTGGTATTTTTCTTTTGCCTTCTGACTTATTTCGCTGAGCATAATCCCTTCCAGTTCCATCCATGTTCCTATGAATGTGTCTAGTTTTTTCATTTTTGATTGCTGAGTAGTAATCATCATGTATATGTTCCATCATGTATATGTACCACAGCTTCCCGATCCACTCATCTGTTTTTGGGCATTTAGGTTGTTTCCAGGTCTTACCTATTGTAAAGAGTGCTGCTATAAGCATAGGGGTGCAGGTATTCTTTTGAATCAGTTTAGTTGTGCCTGACCATGTTTTGTGCATGACTTTCCTATGCACAAATGCTATCTGCATGTCGAATACTCCCCCAAATTCATCTGACACTTGAAATTGCTCCGAATGCTAGGAGATATAAATGCAATTTCTATTTAACATTTCCTTTTGGGCTGAGTGGCAGTTCAAAGTTAACATGTCTAATCTGAACTCAATCCACCTCCATAAACTTGATAACCCTGTATTTTCCCATGCTATGAAATGTCTTCCACTTGCTTGAGTTAAAAAAATAAGTCTGTCTTTTTAACTTCTCACTTCCATATTCATTTCAAAGCCATTAGCAAATCCTGTCTTGGTAATATTGCCCAAATCCAACCACTTTTCATGATCTTTGTAACATTCATCCTGCTCCAACCCACTAAATCCTTAGCCAAGATTGTTGCCATCAACCCTTAACCAACTCCCTGCTTCTACATTTCACAACACACTTCTCTGTACCATCTCTCTTCTCTACAGGAAACCCAAAGGGATTTTCTAAAATTTGGTCAGTTCTTTTCAGTGACTTGTCAAAGTGAAATCCAAAGCTCTGCAAAGGCCTACAAGACCTGATATCCTGGAACAGGAAGATCGGTTAGTTGTTCCACAAATACACAAAATAGTCTCCTGCCTCAAGTTCTTTGAACTGAGTTCTCTTTGCCAAAAATGCTTTTCCCTTAAATAAACACAGCTCAGTTCTTTGATTCATTTAGGTCACTGCTCTGATGTCACTGCTCTGATGTCACTCTGGCTGACCACCCTATATATCCCCGCTATCACTTCTAACTCCTTCTACCACATTATTATTCCTCATATCACATATCACCGCTTGGTGATACCAAACTCCAGCCTCAGTTTCCCTCAGCCAACAAAAGGAAAAAGAGTTTGAGGAAAAGGAAAGTAGTTAATTTGTCAACAAATGAGGAGGGCAGCAGACTCATGTCTGAAAGATCACTGTCCTTCTCTGGTCTGGCAGGGTGCAGGGTTATTTATACAAAGTGGGGGGGAATAGGGGAGATGGGCAAGGGTAAGCAAAGGGATCATCATCGAGATGGGGTGGGTGCTAGATTGCTTTTTCAGCAACTGCTATTTAACTCCCTTTTCCTTTGAATGTAAGAAGACAAACCTGTTAAACTAGGGGTGAAATTGCAAGAGATAGGGGAAGGCAAACTTGTTAATGCTTATCTGAGAGACCAGCTATTTGTAACTGAGTCACTGGTACATTATCAACTGATTTGTTTGTTGGTGTTTTCTCTCCCAGGAGAATATAAGCTTGAGGGCAGGGACTTTCTGTTTTGCTTGCTTCTGTGTCTCCAGTGCCTGATTTATTGCTGGTACTTGTGCATCAAGGGCAAATGGCCAAGCAGCACATGGACCAGACCTGATAGAAAAGTGTTTATGGGGAAAACTCATAGAGACAGGAGCAATTATAGGTCCCCTAGTACTCATTGCATTATAGGGCATTGCAAAGAGATCTAGCAAGTACAGATGTTAGACTCTGGGAAAGGGTCCCTGACCCTTAGGCTATGAGCCTTTTAAACTGCATGATTAGACAGGCATCATTCACTTCTCTGAATACAAAAGCATTTCAAAGTGTCAGAACCTTGGCCCTAGTCCTGTCCCAGCAGCTCATTTTGTGTCAGCGGTAACACCAGTCCTTTCCCTGCTCAGAGGAGGTGACTGTAATTCAGGTACAGCAGTTGCACCTCTCTGCTGTGTCAAGGCAATGGCATGATTTGCCACATTAACCTTCAGGATTGGGGATCAAAGTCCCTTCCAGTGGCATCACTGTGGCCATAGTTCAAGCCTGTGTTTGACCAGGAACTGTTGCTTTAAGTTCTGGGCCATGACCAGTAGCCATTAAACTTTGAAAAAGGCCAACTCCTTTTCTGGACATTTAGTCTTCAGGACAAAGTCCTTTACCTATCAGCACTTAATAAATATTTATTAAATGAATTAATACCTCTTTGATGGTGACTGTGTGTGATATAATCATCTCTCACCTTATGAACATGATTGTAACTGACTACATAAAACAAGGAGGAGCAATCGTGGGGAAGGATAAATTTCTAAGATTGAAAACTAGGGTTTTTTTGAGCCCCATGGAGCATGCTAGGAAGGGAGGTACTGGACTACTGAATTGCCCTCAAGCAAATACAGTAAAATATTTTCCTTTGCATCAAATAGAAGACGAATTTATCTATTATAAACGCTATTGGTGTCTTACTTTTTTGCCAAAGTAAGACAGCAAGAAGAGAAGTTATAATTCTTCTGGGTTATTGAGAGCATCAGAGGAGTTTCAAGATATATAAAATTTTACCTCAGTATCGAGTGCACTGGGTGAGTCTGATATCACCAAAGTGCAGTCTCTCAGAAAGGGGAAAGTTTAGCAGTCACATACCAAATAACCAGAGAGATGGATTCAGTACTGAGAACTGAGCAGAAGGGTACTGGGTTCCAAAGTGAGGAAGACTTCCTGCTGCTTTTTTACTTAGAAGCTGCATGGGACTTCAGGGAGAGCTGAAGTGCATATTGTTTGTGGTAGGGTTTGCCAAAGTTGAAACTTCTAGCTCCAGAAATGGAACAATTGCTAATACACGTGAGTTAAATGGGTTTCATAATTAATGTTTCTAATTTGGAAACTTGTGTTTAATTTTATGACCTGCTTACTGATTTGTCATTGTATAATTTCTGTTTTTTAACTTCTTAATATAATGTGATTTTATGATAAGGGGCTTATCTTGGATTTGAGATGTTCTCATGAAAAGCAGGGAAGGTGGGGCCATGTAGGAAGGTGACTGGTAGGAAGATGCTACGCTATTGAAAAGATTTTATTGAGCCTGGAGAAAATTGTGTGAAAACTTAACAAATGCCATACGTTATGTACAACAGTATGTCAAAGTTTACAAAATACATTTACATGAAAAATTTTGTTTCTCATAATAATTCTATAAGAAACACATTTCCATTTGAACAAAATTTAATTTACATTTTTATCTAGAATGCAAATTTACATAGATATTTATTTGTTTGATGTCCATTAGTATATAAATTTTCTCCTTTCATAATTGTAATTTGCCGAATAGAAGTCATATAGAAATGATATTCTATATTTTGGATGATATTTCAATAAAAGAATGAAGAACCAATGGTTAATTCATTTTGGTGCTAAGTGCCTCTTAACCTTTATTAAGTCATAGTTTTTTAACTTATGAAATTATCTCCTTTTTGAGTGTTTATACATACATATATAAGGACTATATATATATACACACACATACATATATAAGGATTTTGTAATTTGAAAAAGCACTATTTTTCCTTTGCTTGGGTTGCAAATCTAATAAAACTTTTTCTATTTGGAAGGAATAGGTGTCTATAGGCTAGATGTCTGCTGTAGATGTCTTTTCAAACATATAATTTAGGGTGAATGACTTAGGAAATATTGGCTCTAGAAATTGAAAAGTATGCCTCTACATATAAATGCTAAATTCCCGTTATATGGGCGAAATTTCATTGCTGAATGAATTTTGATGTGTTTTCAGGTTTGCCCTTTAAACTATACCTGAACAGACTAATTAAAAAGACATCATAGCAAAATCATGAAACTTTAAAGAAGTTATTATAGATTAGTTTTTCAGTAGGACATTTTGTATGACCAGATTTTAAGAGAGTATATATTCATTGTATTTTCAGCCCTCTTTCTCTCTCTCTCTCTCTCTCTCTCACACACACACACACACACACACACACACATACACACACACACTATACTGTTTCATCATAGATTCCAAAGGAACTGAGAGTTTAGAAAATGTTAAAAAAAAAAACACAAAAACTTTTAGGGTCCTTTTTAGGTGAGTCATATCTTTTACTTAAAGTTTTCACTCAGTGACATTTATGATTCATAAATTTAAAATGTTTAGGAGCAACCATGTAAAAACTTTGGGCAAAGTAATATGAATAATAGTTTTATTTGTCTATGTCGGAGAAAGAAGACTGCTGAGTTATTGGCATCTTTCTACTTGGCTTCTCTGCCCTGAAACAGCCTTGAAATCCTGGATCATACAAATAATCATACAATTTGATTTGGATGTTTGATTATGAGACTTGTTCCTACACTGATAGCGTGACGCTTTCAATCATGTCTTGGATTTGTAAATATAGAAATGATGTTCTTAACATGGTGTGTTTGTCATTTAGAAGCAGAGCCAATTACATAGGCTTTGTTCTTATTCTGGAGATGACGGTATGCCAATCAGGCTAGACAGCTTGAATCAAAGGAGAAATAACTGAGAAGAATAAAGAGGGTTCTTATAGCTCAGAAACAAGGTCTCTTCCATGTGTTAGTTTGGTGTAGTTGGGTGAGTGGCATGCTTGGGAATTAGAGATAAAGTAGTAGAAGGGAGCAAGAGAAAAGGAGAAACAAGTCTAGATTTAAATCCTGTACATATATCCACAATTGAGTTCTAAAAACTGTGGACATTCTCATGAGAACCAGTGTTCTGCTATGCTTTGTCCAACTTAAGAACTAAAAGGATTTGATTAAAATGTAAAAACTATTGCTTCTAAAGTAGGCATGATTTTGGCAAACGATGAAAACATAATTTTGAAGGGTGTGTGTTATTGGCATTTAGAGGGAGACCAGGGAAAAATTTAATCCACTCTTCTGTCTTAGTCCTTTGGATGAGGGCAGGCCCTCTTGCCTCTTTGAACCCATTTCTTCATAAATGACTATTCTTCAGAGAGCTGTCATGGGAATTCAATGAGACAAGTTGAAGGAATTACTTTATAATGTAAGATACTGTAACATTGCAAAATAGGATAACATTCCTGGGTTTGTGACTGCCCAGAAAACTGTGAAGGGTTCCTGTCAATCTTCTCAACTAAAAACCTTCAGATCACTCACATTTTCAGCATTAAGAGAAGTCAAAAAAAAAGGAAAGAGATATCATTGCTAAATTCAGTGCTATAACTTTCCCTCTAAGTTGTCTTCTGAGAGTCTTATAGTTTTAGTTTTCCTTATTTACGTCTTTGAATAATTTTGAGTGAAATTTTTTATATAGGGTTAGATAAAGAGTTCCGTTTCAACTGTACAGTTTGTTGAAGTCTGTCTTTTTCCATTGAAAGTCATATATATTTGACCATATGAGGATTTCTGCCCTCCCTCCCGCCCTCTCTTTCTCCCTCCCTCCTTCCCTGCTCACAATATCTTTCTCTCTTCCTCCCTACTGCAGGGCATGGGGTCCAGGTAACAACACCAAGGCTACAGTGGTTTCCATGGAGGGCTTGTGGGAGTATGCGGGTGGGATATGAAGGAGAAGGGATTGACTATCCTAACTCCTGGTGGCCTGATAACCCACACAAGGATCTTTAAACCTCTTTCCAGACAAAGGTAGGTATCTGGAGGTTGAGGAAAAGGGATGGGATGAGGGAAAGGAGTAAGAGAGCAAAAGGGCAAGGGGGAAGGTTACTCACTCTCCACCAAGACCATCTGCCAGTGAAACGCTTGTATCATAGGCTAACGCCTCTTTCCTCCCACAACCCTTAGAAAAGAGAGCCAGGATGGGAGACCTGTCAACCCCTTTTAGGGTAGAATAGGTTCTCAAGTTGGTGCTCTGGAACGGGTGGCAAAAGCCCTAGTACCCTGGCAACAGAGTGCAAGGAGCTGATGGTAGGAAGCCAGGTGGAAGATTTATTTTTAAGTAAAAATATTTGTGTTTATGACAGTACCACACTTTTTAAAATTACTATAGCTTTGTAGTAAGTTTAGAAATCAGGAAGTCTGAGTCCTTCAACTTTGTTCTTTTTTCAAGGTTATTTGATTATTCAGTGTCTCTTGAGATTCCATATGAGTTTTAGTATGGGTTTTGTGCAAAAAAAAAACTACTTGGAATTTTAATGAGAATTTCATTGAATCTTTCAATCAAGATTCAGGTAGTATTGCTATCTTGGTTGGTTATAACATCTTAACAATATTAAACCTTCCAATCCATGTACATGAGGTGTGTTTCCATTTGTATGTGTCTGCTTTAATTTCTTTATGATATGTTTTATAGTGGTCACCATGAAAGTCTTTTGCTTGGTTAAGTTAACCAAAGAATAATCTTTATTCTTTTTGATGCTATCATAAAATACCTTAGTTTTGTAATTTCTTTTTGAGATTATCTGTTCTTAGTACATATAAAGGAACTAATTTTTGCATGTTGACTTTGTATCCTGTTACTTTGCTGAATTCATTTATTAATTCTAAAAGTTTTGCTATGGAGTCTTTAGGATTTTCTACATTTAAAATCATGTCATCTGCAAATAGAGATAAATTATTGTCTTTTTTTTTTCTATTTGAATCCTTTGATTTATTTTTTCATGTCTAAGAGTTCTGGCTAGAACATCTAGTACTACATTGATTATAAATTGTGAAAATAGATATCCTTGTCTTGTGCCTGATTCTAGCAGAAGACTTCCGGGCTTGTACCACTGAGTATTATCTTTTTGTACCACTGAGTATTATCTTTCCTGTGGTTTTTCATATATGACTTCTAGTTTGTTAAGTGTTTTTATTTTTATCATGAAAAGGCTTTTAGTTTCTCAAATTCTTCCCTCCCCCTCCCCCATCAATTAAAAAGTTCATGTGGTTTGTTTTTCCTTCATCCTGTTATTGTGGTAGATTGGTGGATTACATTGATTGAATTTTGTATGTTGAACCATCCTTGCATTCTAAAATTAAATCCCAATTGACCATGGTCATTGAATCTTTCAATCAAGATTAGTTAGATTCAGTTTGCTAGTATTTGTTTTATGGATTTTCACATTAATATTCATAAGGGATATTGGTCTGTATTTTGTCCCTCTCCTTATGTGTGTGTGTATAGCTTTGGTATCAGGGTATGCTGGCCTCATAGAATGAATTAGGAAGTGTTGTCTTCAATTTTTGGGAAAAGTTTGAGAAGGTATGTGTTAGTTCTTTAAATGTTTGATAGAATTCAAAAGTAAAGGCAAAGGGCACAGCTTTTATTTAAGGGAAGAATTTTGATTAGTGATCAAACCTCCTTCATAGTTATGTCTATTACCTTTTTTTTAATGATTTAGTGTTTCTCAGATTTGTCCAGAATTATCTGTCATCCAATTTGTTTATGTATAACAGTTTGTAATAATCTCTGAACATCTTCATTTCTCTAGATTCATTAGTAATGTCTCTGCTTTTATTTCTTATTTTAGTAATTTGAGTCTTGTCTCTTTTTTCTGTATTTACCTTACTAAAGAAACAAGTTTTGTTTTTATTGATTTTCTCTACTTATTTTCTATTTAATTTAACCCTAGTTTTAACTATTTATGTTCTTCTGTTAGTGTTGAGTTTCATTTGTTCTTTTTTTAAGAAAAAAAAAAAAAACCCTAATTCCTTACATTGTAAAAGTAGTTATCTATTTGAGATTTTTCTTTCTTTTTAAAAAAATGCATTTGTAACAACAAGTTTCCTGATTTAGCATCACTTATATTGCATTCCATACATTTTTATATGTTGTGTTTCCATTTTCTTTCACTTTTATGTATTTTCTAATTTTCCTTGGATTTCCTTTTTGGTCTATTGGTTGTTTAGTAGTTGTGTTTAGGCTCAACAGTACAGGATCTACTTCCTAATTTGTTCACCTAGTTGTTGGTAAGATTCAGTTTCCTGTGTATTATTGGACATAGGCTTCAATTCTTCATGACCTGTTTGCCAAAAGTTTTCTCAGTTCTTTTTTCTATAAGTCTCTGTAGAGCATCTGACAAGATGGCAGCTTCTGTCATCAGACAACAAATGGAAGGACAAGAGAGTGTTAGCAAGAGAGAAAGTATGAACAAAGATGACATATAAGTCATTTGTGACTAACAAATTATGATGACAGTTGGATCTTTATCAATGTCATTTGGTCAGTGGACTAAGTCAGAGTTTCTACTGGTTGTCAAAATATGAAAGTGTTCTCAGGAGAGTTCATAAAATAATTGCTTTTATCCAATTTCAGCTGTAAAGTGACAAGTGAATCTAGTGACAAAGAAAGTATTTTGATTTATGAACCCAAGCGCCTTTCTAGCTGGCTCAAAATTATTCACCTTTGTAATGGGATTTGTTCTGTAATTCTGATTAAACTTTTGCAGTCTTCCTAAAGTTTGGTTAATCTCTGGATTTAAAAATGACTACAATTTAGCAGGTCAAAAGAGCAGTTTACCACTAAATGCACAAACTTAAGTGTGTACATACATTTTTTTTAATGACAAGACTCAATCAAGTTCTTGGGAAAAAGACATTTTTCAACATGCTTGTGTGTAATAACTACCAGAAATTCCAGTTTCACTGAAAATTTACATTTTGGACAAGATTAAGTCCTTTATTGCTATGGTTATTATAGAGATGATGCCAAGGGCATGAAATCTCATGAAGGACATTTATTTTTTCAAGGACTGTATTAATATTTATTTAAATTAAACTCATAACCCTTTGTTTAGAATGTATTTATAAAAAATGGAGAAAAACAGATTCTGCAATTAGTTTTCTATATCTAGGACAAGCTTGTTATAACAGTCACAGGACACATTTGACGGGTGCTATTTCAGCATTGACTATTTTGAAAACTAAATGAAAAATGCTTTAAAGTCAATACTATCCAATTTAAAAATAGTGAGTTGGGCCATATATGATAACATAAATTAACCATTTCAAATATCCCATGAATGAGGTATGTAAACTGACTTTCCAATTTATAGGCTCAATTAACCTGATATCCTTATATTTTTTATAAATCAGCTTAAACCAGATTACATTATTTCCCTCTCTTGAGAGTCCTTCTAGAGTCAGTAATTGCATCTGAAATATCCCTCGTGTTCCACATCCTGCATATGATAGTATTAACCATGAAGGGGATACTACTCAGCATTAGTGGTTTGACTGATTACTTTCTGGGCCGTCATGTCTCCATCTTCCCCTTTCCACTTTCTCTTCCTCCCCTAATTTCCTCTTCTTTCTCTAAAGTTGATATACATTTGAAGCTCTCACACAAAAACTGATAGGCTACATGAGAC
Organism: Galemys pyrenaicus; assembly: GCA_019455555.1. Classification (NCBI taxonomy): domain Eukaryota; kingdom Metazoa; phylum Chordata; class Mammalia; order Eulipotyphla; family Talpidae; genus Galemys; species Galemys pyrenaicus. The sequence goes on along the minus strand of JAGFMF010011756.1, from coordinate 5,764,010 downwards.
ATATAGTTTAAGTACTATGGGAATTGAGAAACACATCTGACTTAGGGGAAATCATGAAACAGCATTGCATTAGATGATTTAGGTATGCAGAAATTGGGAATGTCTTCAAGTATGAGCAAAGATATATGGTATGTTGTTTAAGTATTTTCTAGTAAATGAAAGAATGCTTTAAATAAGAAGTAGAAAGACAAATACTAGATAATTTCAGTCACAGATTGAATATAGAGAAACAAAATTAAATAACTGATGAAAGTAAACCAAAACAAATCCTAGGAATATAACTGCAGAATTCAGGTTATTAGAAGGGGTTGGACAGTGGGAATGGGGAAAAACAAGGGGTACTACCCAGTGGTCAGTGGTGAAGGACTATGGGTGGCTTGGTGGTGGGTGTGGTGTCATAATATATATCTGAGGGGTTATAAATCTATTTTCCTAAGACATGCACAATATTATAAACCAATGTTACCTAAAAATAAAATAAAATGTGCACATATTTGATGAAAGTAAAAGAAAAGCAAAAGTTTTCAAGAGTGACTTGAGTTCGTGGCTAGAGTGTTTTGGACAGAAATCATTTCTCATGTGTGGAGACCTGTGTAGATGAGTTCTTTAAAGGAAGACATTATTTCCCCGTCAGTTCTTCTCCTTCATCCCAGAGGCTCATGGTCCTGCCAAAGATGCCATTTGGAGCAACTGTGACTAACAAAAGACATGAGGAAATAAGATGTCAATCAGCTGTCATAATCCAGTTAGATCTGTCATTGTTCTCAAAGTGCTTTGAGAAACTTGTAGCACATACCACAACAGAAAAAAAAATCATTTAATTATTGTTTTAATGTCTGTCTTACTGAAAATCTATTCAACTTTGTGAAGGAAAGAACCCTGTTTATTTTGCTTACTACTCTGTAATGAGTACAGTGCTTGGTCTACTGCTGATCTCATAAATATTTGTGACATGAGTTATTTGCCTTTGCCCATTTGTAATTGAGATGTTCAAATGAATGAGAGTACTCAAAGTTGTTCTATTTATTTGAAATAGATGGCATATAGTGGGAGTAAAGGGTGATTATATTGGGAAGACTGGTATTGAGTCACCAAGGATTTGAGTATTTAAGAGTTCTCTGCATACTGTTGTTGGTAACAGATTACTAATTAAAAGTTTTGAAGTGGTGAGTGACAATGTTAGCTATATTTAAAGAAAATGAATCTCTTAAAACTTCACAAACAATTAGTACTCATAAAAAAGAACACTGAAAGTATGAGCTGGGTCATATCATTATCATAGCTTTTTTTAGAGAGTAATTTTCAGATAATTTTTCCCAGCACTCTGCTTGACCGCATACCTTGAAACCACGTATAAGAAAAAAAGATCTTTGCTGGTAACAAGGAATTGGGTTTGTATGGAAACCTAGACATGCCATTCTTATTACAAATTTAGGATTTATTTTACAATTTTTATCAAAAGCATAGCAGTCATTTATAAGCAATCTTAAGTGACTGACCTGGCTAGCAAGATAGGCTATAACACACCTCAGACTATTTATTGGTTGAGCTGAACTCAGTGATGCTCTGACAAGAAAATGGCTTAATTTTCCTCAGTCATTGGCATCAAATCTCCCTCTCAATTCTTCTTTGCTGCTTTAATCAATGTCTACAAATTTCAAACAGATCTAGTCACTTTGAGATATTAAATTCAGTTCGCTCTAATTAAAAACCTGTCTTTTTTGGCTTGTTTTCTAGAATTAAGATTTTTTAAAAATATTAATAAAGTACTATTGCTTTACATCTTTTTTTTTTTTTTACTATTTTGACAATATAGTATTTCTCCTTGTATTGATCATAGTAACCCTCCCACCACCGAAGCACCTGAGTCCTCGCTGGCAGGAAGTTTGGAAGCTGTTCTTTTGGTGAGGAAAAAGAGAGAAAAAGAACAGTTTTGTGAACTTTTTATTGGTGACTTGAACTTTAAAACCGCAGGAGACAGTTTGAGGACTTTCTCTGAGCATTGGGGAAAACTTACATACTCTGTCATGAGAGATCCTGCAAGCAAAACATCAAGAGCCTTTGGTTTTATTCAATTGAGTATTGATTGTAAAGCGTGACATCGGTTTGACTAAAAATCCTGTATCATGTATTGAATTAGATTTTGGGAGTAGACAGATTAAAATTATATTTTCAATATAAATTTTATAAAATATTTTTGCATACAAACAAAAAAGCACTAGTTGAAAGAATTTCTAATGCCCTTAGTGTGACCTGTAGCTTAGGAAAAGGAGGTATGTGCTGCCTTATTACACTTCAGGTAGGTCTACTTTTTCCCTCCTACAGCTTCTTTTGGGAAAGGGAGGGTGCACAGACTAAAAGTATGAAAGATAGTCTGAATTTGTGATGTTTGCAGTTCACAATGCTGATTTTGCAGGTCATTATTTGTGATTGTTTTAGAGGATCCAACAGAATTCTATCATGGCGTCATTCCCTGATGCAAATAATGTGCTCTGTTGGGGAAATTTTGTAATTCCTTGTAAGTCACTACAGCTCATGTTCCCAGTGGTCTACCCCTACAGCCACTTAGTAATGGGGCCTCCCATTATTAAGCCTCCCACTAGCTATTAGGGTGCAAGAAAGATGATTTTGATCATCTGTCTTATCTGGTATCCACTTGGGTCTTGGAAATTCATAAACCTTTGTCCATATACCATAGTCATTGTAGGTTTGCCCCTCTTTTGCTTCTTTTTCTTTATTGTCTTTAAGTGCTTGCCTACAGGACCCTTTCATAGGGTACTCCCAGAGGAAACAGATGCCAGTCCCTGTGTTTATCTTGGTTCATTTCTATGCTCCTCTGGTTCCAGAAATAAAATATCAATTTAATCAAGTCTTCTCTTAATTCACAAAGGTGGGACCTTTGTTTCCACAGCTTAATAATTATTCATCTGGAAAGAATACTGCAGTGTAGATTTTGGAGTTCCTTTAAAACTTAATTCAGATATTGGACTCTTCTTCAACTGTGACAGTGAAGAGAGACTGTGCTATGTGAAGCCTCACGATGCACTTGAGTTACACTGTACATGTACACCTACAAGAGAAGTAGAATTCATGCAACATGGGAAATGTCTGGATTTGGAACCATAGTATGTCATTCCTGCTTTTGACACATACTAGTGAATGATTTTTAATAAGATGTCTGTCTTTTCCATGAGTCTTTTCTACATCTCAATTTTCTAATAAGTGAACAAGAATATTTTTCCAGTCCTACAATTACCTCATTATAATATTTTGTACCTACACCTATGTATGAACACATTTATGTGTGTTTATGTATACATACATATATAAGTATATGATACACTATATAGAATGCAGTATAATATTCATTGGGTCAATGTAAATAATAAATAAGACATGAAGTGCTATGCAAATTATAAAGAATTATCTAGAGTTTCATGTTAGCAGTAAATTTAGCGATGTTAATGTTAACAGAAATATCTTTAAATTTTTTAAACAGTAAAATTACGCCCATAGTGGCTTTTAAGAAAGATAGTTGATGGTGTTAATAAGCAGTAGACAATAAAAAGATATCTTCCCTAACTTTGGATAGCAATTATTCCAATTTAGAGAAAACTAACTGCTCCCTAGAAATGGCTCTAAACTTGGGAAAAGTACAGTTTAAAATCATCACTTTTAAACATTCTTTATATGTGTCTGAATTCTTATTGTTCTATCTGGAAATGCCATATATAGCCCTTGTGTTCTCTAGTTCTGTCATGCTGCAAAGTCCTGTGATAGAGGGGTAGCTAATAAATTATTTGACAGGAAATATAGAAAAAAAATCTTTGTAATTCACAGTTCTGACATAATGAAAAGCTTATAATTCACTAGTGTGACCTCACAGCTGTGAATTACAAGTTTCACTTGACTCGTTCACAATTTGTCTTTGAATTTATACTATGAAAAGTGAGAACCATATTGTCAAACTGTCACTCCATATTGATATATTACTGCTGAAGATTAAGAAACATTTTGTCAAAGAGCAGGAAAATAAAATACCCTAAAAGAAGATGGAGTTTGATACAAATTTGAAGGGGTGTATAAAGCAAAGGAAAAAAATGCCTAGATAAAAAGCAACATGCAGTGGTGTATTTGTCCTGAGACTTTTTTAAATCCCCTCATTAAGAACAGCAAACTCCCATATAAAACTCATTGGATGCGGGGTGCTCTTCTAAGCACTTTACATTGAAACGTGTTTACATTAATGAAACCCCTTCTAAATAGATGATGTTTTTATTTCTATAGTTGATGCAGACACTGAAGGTCAGAGAGAGCGACCAACTTGCCTAAGCTCACATAACCAGTAAGTGGCAGAGTCAGGAGTCAGACCTAAGCCTCAAAACTCATTGGGCTGTGGAATAGAATAGAAAGCCCAGAAACAAACCCACAAACTTATGAACAACTAATCTTTGACAAAGGAGCAAAGAATATACAATAGAATAAAGACAGCTTGTTCAATAAGTGGTGCTGGGCAAACTGGACTGCTACATGCAAAAGAATGAAACTAGAATACTGCCTTTCACCATGCACAAAAGTAAACTCAAAATGGATTAAGGATTTAGACATAAGACCTGTAACCATAAAATTTCTAGAAGAAAAAGTAGGCAAAACCCTACATGACATACACATCAATGACATCTTTGGAGGTACAACACCTAAAGCACAGAGAGTGAAAGAGAGGATAAACAGGTGGGACTACATCAAACTTAAAAGCTTCTGTACAGCAAAGGACACACTAGCCAATACAAAGCGACAACCCACCAACTGGGAGAAAATCTTTACACACAACATTACTGACAAGGGACTTATCACACATATCCACAAAGAACTAACCAGACTAAAC
>JAGFMF010011756.1:5728814-5758559 GCA_019455555.1 Galemys pyrenaicus | reverse complement strand
ATGGTGCACTGGTGAGATGGTGATGGGGAATACATGGGGATTACAATTAATGGCAAGTATATGTAAATTTTAAAATATTTTAATAAAAAAAATAAACTCATTGGGCTGGATGCCCGAGTCTTTGGGCTACATGGCCTTTGTACAGATGTTGTGATCAAGCATAGAGTTTTTGTTCACCCTTAACATCAACTGAAAAATCTCTTTGATCAGGTGTTTTTCTTGATAGTAGTACCTCGAAGAAGTGGAGGATAAGAAAGGGAAAGAGAAATCTACTAGTTCATTTTACTTGTTTAGATTCAGGTCACATGAAGTTCTTTTATAGTGCATAAAGTATAATATAGGATATTTTTTAAGTTTTGAGACTCTCTTAATAAAATATGCAAGGTAAATTGTTGATCTGACAATACTTTTCTTTGCAATGTATGTTTTATAACTTTTCTTTGTGATATAAATTCTATTACAATAAATAAAAAAACTTTCATTTTAATATAATTTCAAACTTACAGAATAGTTTTAAGGATGGTACTAAAAACTGTTGTATACTTTCATCTTGACTTATGAATTGTTTAATTCTATTCATTTGTTTCTTTTCAGAACCATTTGAAATTGAAGTGTTAGGCATTCCTAACCCCTTAATGTTTTAGAGTGCATTTCTTAAAAGCAAGAACATTGTCATTACATAAATGCTGTAATCAAAATCAGTAGTGCTCACATTTCGTATTCACATTTTTTAATTTTCCCAATATTTTTTTAACATTTTGAAAGAATTAGGTTTATTGGAAAACAGAGAAAAGAGAGACACCTGTGTAGTCACAGGCAGGCAGACATCTTCTGCTCTTGTTTTGCAAAGTGAAGAGATTTGTGAGAAGAAACATCTGTATTGTCACAGGCTGCCCAGTAATTTTCTTCATAACTATTTTTTCCCCTAGAGAGTCCTTGTCTTCCTCTCTTTTGTACATCAAAATTCATATGAGCTTTATTTGCAATAATAAAAATAAGAAACTCCAAATACCCTATGATAGGTAAAAAGTAAGTAAAGTATGAGTCATTTACATAATGAAATGCTATTTAACTGTACAAAGGAGTGTATTATTGATACAGACAACAATTTAAGACTTTAAAGTTTTTATATTGAGTGAAAAAAGTCACATACTATATAAATTGCTTTATACAACATTCTCAAAAAAAGAAAATAAAAATCCCAAATTTTAAATAGGGAGAACAAATTAGTGGTTGCCAGGGGTTAAGAAAGATTTTTGGTGCATATGTAAAAGAGGAAGAACTTTTGTAGTGATGGAATGATTCTGTATCTTGGTGGTGATGGTGAGTGTACAAATTTATACATAGGAGAAAATAGCATAAAATTATACATATATACTATATCAATGTCAACTTTCAGATTTTGATATTGTTATATAAGATGTAACATTGGAAAAAATAGATCAAGGGATCATGAATTCCACTGTATTATTTTTACAACTTCCTATGAATTTATAATTCTATCCAAATGGAAAGTTAGAAAGACATAGAAGCATTTTGTGACAGGTATGGCATCTAAATTATATACTAGAGAACAAAGTCTTTAATATAAATCAGCTCTCCAGAGGACTAAAAATTATTTTGTGTAAAATGAGTTGATGTGTTTGTGTGTAGTTATAGTTATTTTCTATTATGTTGTATTTTAGAAGAGTTGTTAATAGCAAATGTCATAAATGACTGAACAGAAAAGTAATGTCAGAACAGATAAATGGACAAAATACCAATGTCAGAATATCTTCTCAGATGTATTAAAAAATCAAGCTCCTGTGTGTTTAAAGAGTGCCCAGAGTGTGTCTCAGGTGGGACCATAAATTACTTATTTTAAGCAGGACATCTGCCTTCTTCTCTGGCCTGCTCTGGTGTTTCTTTCCTATGACTGTGATATTGTCACTATAACTATAAAAAAAGCCTTCTGTAGATCTTATGTCAAGATCTGCAGCGGTGCTCTCTTTGAACTTTACTTTAGTTTATTTAGCCTGATTGGTTCTGTGGCTCAGCTGCTGAGTTGGTTCTATAGGTTCCAACTGTAGCTGTACCTGAGAGACATCCTTTGCCTCTACTTGTAATGTACAATTTTATAATTTTTAAAAATTATCTATTTTGGGCTCTGTATGGTTTATGGAAATTTCAGTTAAAATCTATGTAGTGTGTAATGGTTCTTTGTACCAATATTCTGCCATAATTCAGATTTGACTTCATAGGTCAGTTCTGAGGTACAGATACCACGCTTCCCTCAAATTGCTCTTCCTCAAATTTTACTCTATTTCTCTTTCTAATCTTTCCTCAAAGTTGTTGCCAATTGTTCATTCCTTGAGTACTATGGAATGAACTTCTGTTCCTGAACAAAATGGAATGAATATTTATGGTATGATCTATTTTCTTACTTGTCAACCTTTATTAGTTATAGTGCTAATCTCTGCATTATATTCTTTCATAAACTTGGATTTTTTTCTTCCCCAATGACACCTTACACATTTCTTCCCTTGTGTTTTACTCAAATGTTTTGTTCATGTGGATTTTCCTCTCCTAAGTATTAGTAAAATATCACCCATCCCTGGTTGCACACCTATAAAGTAACCTTTTCCAATGATGTTTTTCTGATGTCTTCAAATGTTTGTCTCCTTATTTGGAACTTCTGTTTCCCTTTCCTTCTTTTTTTTCAAAGGGGCACATATACTTTGGTTTTATAAATGTGGTTTTCAAGCTCCTAAAGGACAGAGACCTTAAAATTACATTATCCTGAACATAGCCTTGGGCAGGTCTTCATTTTTTTCTCTTTTAGATTTTTAAGTCTGTTAACCTTATTTATTATGGGCAACTAACAATTAAAATAATTAACGAATGTTCCTGAAGTTTCACTAGGTATTATTGTCCCATAATCAGTTCTTTTCAATTAACATGGGCTGTTTGGTGACAGTAATTCAACTAGATATGGTTATACTTAAATGTAGTGTTCCTTACAGGAATTAAGAGGATGAGTGTTTGAGTCTCCATTTAGTTTGGGGAATGTTACTTAACTTTTAAAGCTTTTGAAACAAACTTTTGAATACTTGTTTTAAGGAGTGAGATTTATCTCCTAAGGTTGCTATGAAGATTAAGTACTTGACATCACATCTGCTGCAGAATAAAAACACAATAAATGGCAGCCTCTTTATGTTGCCTATTATCTTTTTAATCAAGATATTATAAGGAATTTGCCAAATATATCCTGCCCCTTATCCTTCACCCCCAAATGGGCAGACTGTCAGCTTCAGATATCTCCTCTTGTATCTTTCTGGTTCACTAAAAACATAGGCAATGGGATTATTTGGTATACTATTCATAATGTACCTAAGCTAAATAACTTCGTTTTTTCTAAAGAATCATACATTTACCAGTCTATTCAGGAATAAGTTCCACTGGTCCACAAATATATTCAATAGAGGAGGCTGCCTGAGATGGTTTTCCTTCTTTTGTGATAATGGGGTAATTTTTTTTTTTTTTTTGGTGTAATCTCTGGCCTCTTTCTTTAAAAAGTATAATTCTTTGAAAATTACCATGTTTCTATGTGTGTTTCTATGATACATATAGAATGTTCAAATGTTCTGAAATACAACTCAACCAAACTTATAGTAGTTAAACTCTGTATCAGTATACTTTATTCTCTCTTGGAGTTTAATTCTCTCTTCATAATTTTCCTCTACATGTATTAGTTAACAGGTCATTCATTTTCCTTTGTGAGGCAAAAAAAAAAAAAAAAGTTAGATCAGGAACTAAGTACTTTTTACTTTAAATTACATTTGCAGCAGCCTGCAGATTTATGAAAAACAGTTAATATTATATAAGGTTATTGTTTTTCTTGAGCTATTTATTTATTTATTTTAAAGATTTACTTATTTATGCATATAAGAACTGGGGTACAGGTCAGAGGTGAGGGTGTGAGAGGATTCACCAGAGACAGAGTGGGGAGCAGAGAAGAACAGGCAGACTGACTGAAATACACTGCCGAGTGGAGCAGTGCAGGTGAAGCAGGAGAGGTCTGCTGCACCATGTGCATCCCCTTCCCAGCCGGCAGCAGGGATTGAACTCATGCTGCAGTGGCTGCGATTTGCTTCATAGTGTGTTGCTTAACCCATTGTGCCACCAGGGAGGCCCTTCTTGAACTATTTATACTAAAGTGCTAAATTGCTTAACTTATTTATCACCTGATCAATCCTATCTGCATTTTTGTTGCAATAGTTGTTCCCTGCCTATCTCATATGGACACCCTGTTCCACCTCTGATTCCCTATGCTGGTGACCCTCCACCCCAGCATGGGCACTACACTTTCCCAGCTTTCGGTCTGGACTGGCATGATGCCACCTTTCCCTAAAATTAAAGTAGTATACCCACTTTATCCTTCTTGGGTTCTAAATTCTATGTTTACCATCATGATTGCTCCCCTAACTCCCCTAAAACTCAGAAGTCTTCTCCTTCTGAGTTTTTACCATGTCCAGACACTGACATGTTGCACTAGGACACCTTTCTGTAGGTGCAATCTCTTCCCCTTAGAGGGGCTCAGAGAATTGTCCCTAGGTTAACCTGTATATTAGAACCCACTTCACCCTACATGGACTCTTTCCATGCAGGTCATCACCATCCTGATCTACCTCCTCCAAAAACACCTCCTTTCTTCTGCAGGTCACCATTGCTTTTCCCTTCCCAATGAGATGCTTCATCAAGCCTTCAGACTCACCCCCTAATGTGCACTGGCCTCACTTATGTCCTGCCACTTTCCTGTGGGAATACTCTCTGTAGCTCCTGGGACCCAGCACCATATGATAGACAACTGACTCCTGATGTGGGTGCCCTCTCCCCTTTGTAGGCCCACACACTGAAGCTTGCCTACATCTCCATTACCCCTTCCCTCCAGGGATGCCCTCTGACCTCACTCTAGCTCCATGTCAACAAAATATACCACATTTTGCAATGGCTTGGACAGCTCTGCTCAGGATTTCTCCACCTCTTCATCCCACATGGAGTCTGACACTGTACCCGGCCAGCTCTGTTTACACAGATACTTTCCTCACCTTGTTCATGTTCCAGCACCTGTGCTGGGCCACACTTCTACCTCATGGGTGCCATCTTACCTTGCTTGCACTTTTAACACAACACTCTGGGCCACCAAAGTCTGCTCCCCTCTAGTGATATCTCCTTAACTCAGTTCTAGCTGAACTTTTGAACTAAATGTTCTGGAAGGGAGTAGAAGGGAAGGAAAGGAAAAGAAGGACTGGGTATAGTTTTTGACAGAGCTTATTCAGATCAAGCCACAAACCTGGGGATATCATTCGTATTTCCCTTTTGTTTTTAAGGGTATTCATTCTTTGAACTATTTGAAAATTTAGCCAATATTTCAATTTTCTGTGCCTTCCTCAGGGTAATAGAGAGGCTTATTCTCTGCAAACAGCTGTTCAGTATGATACCACCAGGGTCCTCCAGTATATTTATAGCTTTGGAATTCACAACTACCTATAATTTAAACATGCATAGTTCTTCAAAAAATGCAAAAATGAAATCTTTCTAACTTATAGCGAGTATGGAATCTAATCAGTTTTCACTTTTCTGTATATTAATTATCATTTATTTGAATGCTGTTCAAAAAAAACGATAAATCTGTAAAACTCACATTTTGTAACCTTGATCAAACATTACTTTTAAACTCCTATTGCAATTTGGGAATTTTGCGAGTTCTGGAACAAAGAACAAAATGTCAGAATGAGACTAGTTTTTATGATGAAATGGTGGTTATAATATAATTATTATAATTAATGCTAACACCTAGCAATAATTCAGCATGTTTGGCCACTGTGCTTCTACAGTGACTCCAGGTGTGACAGATTTACATCTAGGTAATGTGATGAACTGTATCTGGATGTTCCCATTCGAGTATGTGTGAAATGGTTATTATAATAATATCAGGACTATGGTGGCTTTTCAAGACAGTTCTGTTTCCTCCTAGGAAAAAAATCTTTAAAAAGTACACTATTTTGTGATTTAATCTTCAGTGTTTCTGAAGACCAAGAATCCCTGAAAAGTGAGAACCAGCTGCAGATAAAACCTATTCTTTTATATAACAACCTGCCAAAAGCTAGAAAGTGGTGACTGACATTCTGTTTATCTCCATAGGCTGAGGAATGATTTTGCACGTTCACCATGCAAGAAATACAGCTGTGGTTCCTATTATCGACAAAAGACAATACAGACAGGATTCCATAACTTCATTGCTTCAGTCTTTGACATTAAGGTTCAACCTCTGCATGAGACACATAAATATCCTTTGGTTTTTCTTCAGTAAGCACACACTAGTGGTTAATAATGTGGGGATGTTTGATTCCCTGCTGTTTTAAATAATTTCATGGAAAATCTAATGCAGTAGGACACTAGTTTAGAAAGGTTATTACCCTCATCAAACGATAGCACTTCTTTCCTATTATTTTCTACCAATTTCTTGCCCTTATAGCTCCTCTCTCTTCATTTACTGCAAATGATTCTTCAAAACGACACTCTTTGGTTGGGTGGAGATGGGATTGGAGAAAGCTTAATCCCTAATCAGGGCCCTGTCAGAGCTGGTAGTAGTGCGCATCTTTCTTCCTTCTTCTGCTTGCTGGAGCTTAGATACAAGACAGAGATGCACACTCATTGGAAGGGTGTCATTGGAAAACATTCCCTGCCCCTCTCTAGGACCCTTTTACCTGGGATCCTGAGATTCAGAGCCCAATGGAATCTTTCACATAGTTCAAGTTCAATAGGCCATCACCGTTCTTCTCAACTAAATGGTGCTCTGATTTAAATTCTTAAATCATCATTTTGGTGTTTGGGGTACATGCTGAACCTAGCTTTGCAACAGAACTCTAAGGATGCTCAGAGCACAGTTTTCCAGGTTAAGGAGCAATATGGGGTCCACAAACAATGCCATTTCAGGTTTTTCTAAGTGTGAAAAGTGACTGCCTGTTCATTCTATCTCTTCTTTTCCTATCAGGACACTAAGTCTAGCTAAGTAACCATGTACGTTTGCCAGCCTCCTTTACAAATATGGCACAACGTTACAAAGTTCTGGCGAGATGAGATTTGAGCAGAATTTGTTTGTCTTTTGAGTAAGATTGTTGAAATGGTGGAGCAGATCCAGATGGCAGTTTCTTCTAGGATTTGCCCTCTCTGGGGTTACTAATTGTCCTGGTTTACTGGAATTGTGGGGGGTTTCAGGGACATGGGGCTTTTAGTTTTAGAGCTCAGTGGTCCCAGGCAAAATAGTTGTTGATCACTCTACTTTCTTTCTTTCAGCATAATATTGGTGTGAATCTTAGAGTTTTCAGTGCTCACTTATGATTAGAAAGTGACAAACTGAAAATAAGAGCAGCTGGGTAAGATGATAAGAGGATCTTTGTTCTATTATAACTACCCTAAACTTACTAGTATATGAGAAGAAATAACTCCCAACCTAGTCAAGCAATCTTTTTCATTTAGTTTGTATTAGACTATAATGATTCTCTGTTCTAGCATCTAAGTTTACTTCCTGATATGCCACACATCCTATTAGTGTTAAGAAGTCCGGATCATGGCGTCATAATAATGGTGGCGGTGAGGGTGAAAACACCCTTTCTGACTGAAGCACATCCAGTTCCTTGAAGAGAAATGGTTTTAACATTGTAGGAATCATTCAAATTCAGGTCTTTGGGACTTCAGACTCAATCATTGCAACTTCAAGCTGAATGTCATTGTCCTTAGATCTGACTCTTTAATAAGTTACTCAACAGAAAAAATTCTCAGAATTTTGGATAAAATTTGACAAAAATTCTCAGAAACTTGGTATTTGAAAAGAAGAGCCTTTACAGATTATGTGCTTCCCCTACCCAATGTCCTCATTTACTGAGAAGGAAGTAAAAGTTCAAGGAACAAAAAGGGGGCAGAGCCTGACCTCCTCTTTGATGCAAAGTCCTATCTCTCCTTGCCCGCAGCCTGCCAGTGTCAGCCCCTATGCAGACAGCCTGGAGCTGGACCTGCCACCACCCTGCTGGTGCTTTGACTGTGAACTCTAGTGTATGGCTTCTCTTTCTCTGGATTTCATTGTTTCGTGTTGAACCATACTATAGGAACTTCACAGCTAAAAGATTAAATATTAAGAATTTGTGGATTTTGTTTTGATTTTTCTGTTTACTGGTAAGTATGTGGCATTGATCTTAGAAACAACTGAAAAGCAATAAAACTTGGTTTTAATGATCTTGCATAAAAATTATTCGCCTTTTCCTTACCTGAGTATCAGACTTATACTCTCCTACCATAGTATAAGTACCTATTACATACTCAAAATTTTATTTTTTTTTATTAAACGAAAGGCCAGGAATTAAACCACATTTACTGAGTATCTATTGTGCACAGGAGTCTAGTTTCATTCCAGTTGAGTGGTATCCAGAAGGTCCTAAGGCAGGTCTTAAAATTTTTGATTATCACTTTTGGAGCAAGGTATACACACACGTACAACATACAAACACACACATCTATCTCATTTACTATTTACAAAAACTGCTATAAGATAAGGGAATGAGACACAATACGATCACTTACTTATTCAAGATCATACAGTCATCCAGTAGCCAAGAGATCTGAAGTTACATCTTTTAACTTCAAGTCTATACTACTATTTATTGAGTCAAGTTATTGATGAAGGTACCCAGACTTTTTCCTTGTTAGGGCTGTCAAGCAGGACTCTAAAGTAGAAGTATTTTAGAGGCATAATGAGAAGAAATTAGTATTAATTAAATTATTATCCCCAGTTTTTTGTTTTCATACCCATTTCATAGAAGAGGAAGCTAACAGATGTTGGAGAGATTGAGGGCATTATCTGAAGTCAAATTGCTAAAATATAAGTTACAAAGCCAATCAGTCTATCTCCAGAACTCTCATACTCTAGTGCCTCTTATTTACAATACTTGGCAACTTACCTTTCTCATTTAACTGTGTGCATTTGTAGCATACTTCTCCAAGTTACTAAATAATGAATGACTCATTAAAAAAAACCAAACAAAAAAACCCAAAACTTCATAACTAACTTTCCATAGTATAGATGTATCTCAATGTATTCAGCTACTTACCCTCCTTCATTGTCACAATGTTATAATGTCACAATGTTATTGTCATAAGTTATATACTAGTTCATTGATTTCTATTGGTAGATTCCCAAAGGTGGAAATGAACCAATAATCTACTGCTAAATAATTGAATTATATTATAAAAAATTGAATTGTGGCAAAATACACTCAATATAAAACTTGTTAAATTGCTTTTACAAAAAATTTTAGCAATTAACCATTGAAGAAATCCATTCCCTTCCTCACCAGCACAGCATTTCTTATTTTTATCAAGTTGGTAGGTGACTATGGCTTCCTCATTACTGCTTTCATCTCCCATCACCACATGGGATTGATCACAATATCATCTACTTATTGCCAAGAAACCTGAACTCCCAATTTGAAGTTTTCAAAACTTCAAGGTGAGAGAACACATTTTCATTTAGGACTTTGCACATGAAAAGCAGAGGGGTTATGGATGTGTGCATTTATATTAAAAGTGGGGAGTTTTGTTTTTTTTTGAGTTATCAACCACCAAACTCTGCCTACTTGATAAAATAAAACAGAAAGGTGACTTTATTGCAAAGATTTCAATGTGAAAATTGGCAAATTTAAGGCTATGGAAACAATGAGTTTTGAATATTTCACAGAGTAAGGGATTTTTGCTGGGTAAATATGGAAGTTGTATGACTTTCCGCTGATTGACTGCCTAGTGATAGTTGTTCTTTGAATCAGGTTAGCTGAATCAGGTGAACGAAAATTTCAGAAGTGATAGGAACAGACCTTGAGTTTGGGGATTGGCTCATGTCCTTTGTGGATTTCTGGGAAGAACTGTAAATTCCTGGAAATTACGTCAGGTTTCTGTTGTGCCTGTGTTGTCTGTCCCCATGTTGTCCTTTACGTGTGACTACATTTAATTTGGTTCTTCAGCATTCAGTTTAAAATTTAGCCTATATGGGGCCTCCCTGCTGGTGGAGAGTTTAAAGTCTCAGCATTATCAAGCTATTGCCAGCCACTGCAGCGTGGGTTCAATTCCCCACCAGGAGGCTAAGCCACATGGTGTAGCAGACCTCTCTTGTCTCACCCACTGCTCCTCTCAACAGTGTATTTCAGTTGATCTGCCTGTTCTGCTCCCCACTCTGCCTCACCCCCTGTACCTTTGGCCTACACCTCAGTTTTTGTAGAAAATAAGAAAATAAAAATTAGCCTATCACAGTGACCACTGTAACTTTGAAATACATTATTTTTCATGTGAAATTGGAAGATGTAGCAAAAATAGAAAATAGAAGTGGTACTGAGATACTGATGAGTCACTGTGTACATTATGAGGACTGAATGAATGTGGGCATTGTCTTATTGCCACTGTGGATGCTAAATGTCCATACCACATTTCAGCATGCTTTTTAAAGTCTTTCAAAGATTAGTTAGAGGCATCTGCTGGGATGCCTTTGAATCTTCCATTCTTTCCTGGTTCTAGATAAGGACTATTAGAAAAGATCACTTGGTAATGTTGAACTGAATTTTTATTTATGAAATTCTGGTTGACCAGCAAGTAGAGAGTTTGGCCAAACTAAACATTCATTCCCAGGAGATGTAACTGACTAGAGAAGAGGAGCTCTGACAACCACAGCCTTCTCTGGAGCACACCTTCCATGGGACTACAAATGAGATGTGTTGAGTAGGTGGACTTGTGCTACTACAAAAAAGTGAATTTCCATCAGCTCACCAGTGAAGTTTTGTTTGTGTGGAGAAGCCGTGCTTTACCTATGAACCACATTTTAAAATGCATTTTGAGGTTTGAGCTAATAATGTGAATGACATTCAGTGAGATTGCCAAATGCTGGTAATTTACTCTCATTTTCACATTAATGTGGGCCCACCTGTGATGAATTGGAAACTAAATAAGCACATCAGTTTTAATTAGATATTTCAGAGACTGGATCTAGTTATACAGCCATATTCATTCTTATCTATTAAATAGTGGAAGACTTTAGCACATTCTTCAGAAAAAGTTTACATCTCCCCCCTCACTTTTGTCCTTCTTTGTTTTGTAAATATCCTTTTCAGATGGAAGATTTTGAGTTAAAATATGCCCAGAAGATCATTATAAATTGGGAGGCAAGTATAAATTGGGAGGCAATATAGTCTTAAAAGATAAACAGATCCTTATTCTGAATTAGTGGCAAGTTTTATGTTAAGAAATAGGAACTTGGAAACCTTTAAAAACATAAAATGTCATGGTTGCCTGGAAGATACCAAATGGGAGAGAAGACATTCTATGTTCATTAAACACCAATCTTGTATATTGCAACCTAAAAATACATTTAGGGCATTCTAACAGTGTGATATGTATAGAAAGGGGTGGTTTCAGGTTCCCTGCCCACCCAAAGAAGGGTGGAGATGAGTGGGAGGAGAAACTGAAGACTAGAAAAAGAGGGAAAGAGATTTGAGAGGAGGTGGGAGAAGATACATGTTGCAGAGAGACATGTGAAGAAGCTGTGCTTGCTTCTCAGCCTTGGACTTGTATCAGGGACTTCAAGAATATGTGAGGAGTCACTTGAAAGAGACAGTAATGCGGGTGAGAGACCTATGGGGAGACTGACAAAGGCAGCCTTTATCTTGACTTGTATTTTGATTTTGTTCTTTTCCTTTCAGACTTGCCTGTACCCTTCTACTCCTTTTCTATGGGTCCTCACCAGAAGGTGTCTTAGGCTTGTGGCAAGCTTTTGGGCCTCAGTAGTCATGCTTTGGGCTACCCCTGTTTGGTTGGGCATTTACTCATAAGGAGATGGGTGATTTGGGGTGTTTAATTGGAAACTATATTAACTATATTCTTTCTCTAATCTCTATTGCACACTAATTCTATTAACTCTTTTCCATTAAAGACCTTATGCACTAAGAGTATGTTTTGTCTTTATGTGGAAGATGGTGGAACCCATTTAGAGTGGGCAGGTTTGGGGCTTCTGGGGTGTCCCTCTCTCTGACCTGGAACAAAAGCACTATAATTTAATCACATTTTTAAAGTATTTCTTATAACAAAAAGATTAAAGAATTTACATCAATGCTTGTTTTTCAAATTTTCAATTAGAAATATATTACTTTTATATTCAGAAAACATGTTGTGAAATTGTAGGATTTCTTTAAGTAGAATTATCTTTTGTTAGATTTAAAAGGTGATATAGTTGCCCAGGTACTCTGTGGAGGAAGTTTAGTGAGCCTGTGGGAGAGAGGCAGTGGTTTGAAGAATGCACCTGTTACAGAACAACCCCAATGTGAAATGGGTTGGCCTAACTGTGTGTCCTCACCTATGTGTTAAAGGAGACTTATAATGAGATTCAATTGAAGTCACACACAAAAAGATTAATAAAGAATTTATTTACAAAAAGGAAAAATGAAGAAAGGAATAACTTAGGGAGAGAGAAAGAGAGATAAATTGGTGAATGTGTCCTACCAGTTCTGCTGAGCTAGGACCCCAATAACATGCTAAAGGCCTAAGAAAAACCAAGAACTCTCAAGGTCCACATGTCTGGCTTATATCAAACTTAGCTATACCTCCACCCTTAGTTTCCAGCAACCCTCCCTTTGGTGGTGATTGTACATAATTTGTAGTTGTTTGTGTCCTGGATCTCTTTGGTCTGAGGTGGGAGTAGAGTCCATAAAACCTTTGTTTGTGGAGTTCATACAGGGCACCTTTTTTCTCCCAACACAAAGATGATAGTGTGGAGGAGGAAGATCTTGTGCTCTTGGGTAGTATAGTAGTTTGAGATCTGCTGTACCAATTTCTAGGTCTCCCTGGACAATGCAACCACTGCTTATGTGAGAAGAAAATGTGTCTTCAGATTCTCCCTATACAATCAATGCAAGAATTCACAAATGGAAATTGAAAGAGGAAGTAACACTTAGTTATTATTTGCACCAGCTCATATGGTTTAATTTTACGCACAACTGCATATATTTTTTCCACCCCTGTGTAAGTGGGTTGGACATTATTTTCACATTTACTGTTTTAGCTCTTCCTTATCTGCTTCATGAGTGATCTTTTTTTTTTACACAGAAAATTAAAGTAACATTACATTATGTTATGTTTCAGGATTGCAGTATCATAAATTGTATATAATAAATTATATATGATAAATTGCATAGTATTTTAAATTGACAATTAAAAGTCCACTTCTACCCTTCACTTTACAGTTAATGCTTTTTACCTTATTTACCCACCCCCTTTCCTTCTGGTAATTACAAATTTGGTCTTATAATTTAAGGTTTCATTCTTTTATCTTAGTACTCACCATAGGTCTTTTGCTCCACAGCAGATATCAATAAACCTTTGTTAAATGACTATGTGAATGAATGCCTGAAGTGGCATATAAACATACTTACTGTTAAATCCACTTGCAAGCTTGTCTAAAACTTCACTCTGTAGTTAGTGACATCTCCACTATGGCCCCTGTCTCTGGAAGGAAAGTGTGGTTGGAGAATAATGGTCCACATAGTTGTGCATGCTATGTTCCTGAAACATGAGAATACGTTATCTTAGCATTTTAAGAGGAACTTTGAGATAGAACTAAGGCTATAGGTCTTAAAATAAGGACATAAATCTGTACTATCTGGATGAGACCTATATAATCACATGGATCCTCAACAATGGATGTGGGAGACAGAAGAAGAAAAATACAATAGGATAAAACAAGCGTGAGAGTTTCAAAGTGTGAGAGTGTTGACCCACCTTTGCTAACTTTGAAGATGGAGGAAGGTGCTATGATATGAGAAAAGTAGTGCAGTTTCTAGAAATCTTGTAATAGACCTTAGCTGATAGACAACAAGGAAATGAGGACCTCAGTACTCTAACTGCACATAACTGAATTTTTCTAAGAATGTAATGAGCAGGAAATTTGCCTCAGACTCTTTAGAAAAGGTTGACAAATTGATTTTGGCTCAGTGAGAACATATGGGACTTTTGACCTATACACCTACAGTACAATAAATTTGTGCTGTTCTAAGCAACTGAGTTTCTTGTAATTTCTCATAGTAGTAGTAGGAAGCTAATACAGTAGGCCTCCTATCCAAGTGTTCTGCTTCCAATGATTAAACCAACTAGATTGAAAATATGTAGTTATGCCTGTGATGGTTGCATCTGTACTGCATACGAATATTTTTTCTCTTGTCATTATTCCCTGAATAATATAGTATAACAACTATTTATGTAGAATTTGCATTGTATTAGGCATTATAAGTACTCTAGAAATTATTTAAAATAATATAGGTGTATAGGTTGCATGCAAATATTATGCCAGTCTATGAAAGAAGACTTGAGCATGTATGGCTTTTGTTATCTGTAGGAGTTCTTAAAAACAATCCCTTATGTCTAGGGAGAGACAACGCTACAGAATTTGAAGATATTTTAGAGTGTGTCATCTTACTTTGGCTACCTATTGTCTTCACCTATTTTTAGGAGAGCAGTCCAAGTAAAAGGAATAAGAATAGAGAACTCTTTGTAATTGAGCACATCATATAATATGCACATATGCAAAATATGCACGTCATGTAAATATGCATACCTTAAATAAATTCAACCATTAATTTAATTTAAAAATATTTATTCAGCTGTCATCCAAACTTTTTACTTCTGTACACTTGCCTTCTCCCTACTACCTACATACATTCTCTCTATCTTTGTGTGTATTTCTCTTTCCCTGTCGCCACTCACATGTTCACCTTCATTATCAGCTCTTCTGTCCATTTTTTATTAAATATTTTTGGTTAATATTTTTGGGTTGTATGAGTTCTTTTTAGATCTTGGGTATTAACCCCTTGTCAGATACTTGATGCATAAATATTTTATCCTATTTAGTAGGGTATATATTTTTTTAATGATAGTTTATTTTGTAGTACAGAAATCTGTTAGTCTGATGTGGTCTCATTTGTTTATTTTTGCTTTTTTTTCCCCCTTGCTATTGGAATCTAGTCCCCAAATATGTCAATGAGACCAATATCACAAGGTATTTTGCCCTTGTTTTCTTTAATATATTTTATGGGTTCAGTTTTATATCCAAGTCTTTAATCCATTTTGAGTTAATTTTTATATATGGTATGAGATAGTGGTCTAGTTACATTCTGTTACATGTGGCTTCCCACTTTTTCCAATACTATTTATTGAGGAGAATTTCCTTTCTCCAGTGTATACTCTTGGCTTTATTATAAATTAACTGTTCATATGAGAGAGGTTCACAAATCAATTTTAACTCGTTGGTTTGTGTGTCTATTTTTTAGTCCAATACCATACTTTTTCAATATATAGCCTTGTAGTATGATTTGAAGTCTGGGAGTGTTATATCTCTATTCTCTTTTTTGTCATGATTTTTTGACTCCTTGGGGTCTTTTGTGGTTCCCTGTAAATTTCAGTGGTGCTTGTTCTATTTCTTTGAAGCATACTGTTTAACATTCATTGAACTCCACCTATATGCCAATATTTTACTGGACATAAAGGACAGAAAAATGAATTATATAGTTTAATGAGTGGTAGAGATAAATGAAGAACACATTTATGATATATACCATATAGAAGTAGACACAGTTTGTCATTAGGTTTCAGTGGAAGAAATGATTCACTCACTTTACTCACAGCCAGGACTGGCAGGATGAGTTGACGTTTGCCCATTGGGAACAGGGAAGAGAATTCTGAGCAAAGAGAACACACACCCTGCATGGTGAGTTGAAACTCATATAGGAAAAGCAAGTAGTTGGTCTAAATGCTGTCTGTATGTTGTCCATATGTTATTCTGTGTGTTCAAGGCACATTTTAGTGAACAGAGGCAGGAGTGGTACATAAGATAGGAAAAGACTACTCCTGGAAAGATGAAATTAGGAAACATTAATTTTAAGACTTATCTTTTCTTAGTTATTAGATGATATTTATATGGATTTCTCCAGAAGTAACTTTCTGTAGTCCAATTTATTATGGTTTCCTATTTTGAATTATATTTTGTAATTGCATGGTGCTGAAAATATTCCCATGCATGATCTTGTTGATAGAGGCTGCTACCAAACTAAGATTTATATATTAGATGTATGAAAACAGACACAAAGACATTGTATGTTTAAGGTACCATGCTTCTTGGCATTAGGCCTAGATAGGATCATTAGATTTATTCTTTCAGAATGAGAAAACATTAAAACAAAACAACCCAAACACCAACTAATTAGTTTGACCTTATTTAATGGGCTAAGTCTCCAAACTTTATCTTATCAACTTTAGTTTATGTACTATACATGTACATATGATACATCACAGAGATTTTATTAGAATGTAGATTCTAATTCACTAGGAATGTGGTCTGAGAGTTTGCATTTCTGATAATGTCTCAGTTGATGCTGAGACTGCTGGGCATTGATACCATACTTTCAGTATTAAACCGCTATAATTTCACTGAACAATTTGGAACCCACAAGCCATATGCAGTTATTTAAATTTAAATGTATTAAAATAAATCTAAATAAAATACCCAATGCCTCAGTTGAAATAACTACTTTGTTTTCAGGTGAACAGGAATTTTATTCACAAAATTGTTACTATATATTTTTATTAATGGAGTACAATTGCTTTATATCCTTGTTAATATTTTGACAATATAAGATTCTCCCCCTTCAGTGTGGTCATCATTGGTCTCCCGCCACCAAAATCTCCGTATCACAGAATCTCAGACTCAGTATTTCCTCCCGGACATTGAAACACATCGAGTATCCAAGTAACAGTGGTGGTATTAACATGTACCCACAGGGTAGCCAGGATCTAGTAGCTGGTTAATTTTTGAGGAAAAAGAATGGTTCTTGGAGGCTTCACAAGAATACAGTATCTTGTTATCATCAGACTGAAGAAAAATTAGTATGCTTGAAGACATAACTATAGAAAATATTCTAATTGAAGTACAGTTTAAAAATAAAGAATGGAGAAAGCATGATAAATATGTGAGAAGCATGCTCAAAAGGCCTAACATACTTGCAATTGAAGTTCAAAAACAAAAGAAAGGAATAGAAGCTCTTTTTTTAAGCAATAGAATCAACATTTGATGAAATAATTGCTGAGAATATTCAAGGACTTCAACCACAAGCTGTATAAACACAAAAGAGACTACACAGTGTCAGATCCTAGAAAAATGCTAAAAATCAAAAACAAAAAGTCTTAAAAACTTTCAAAAGAAATTCCTCAAAGGAGACTGCAAAGAACAATTAAAAAAAATGATGATTGACTTTTTGTCAGAAACTGAAATCCAGCAAATAATGGGACATCTTTAAGGTACAGAATGAAAACTCAGTCAAACTAGAACTTTATATCAAGCTAAAATCTTTTGAAAATATTTTTCATTAAAAACTAGAAAATTGCATTTGTAAATTTGTGTACACACCGTGATACTGTGTTTTTTGTTCCTCAGTTTTACGTGACTCCAAACTCTTTCAACATCCATTTGCATTCCTAAATCATGCCCATCTATTAAGAAAATACATTTATCAATCTCAATAAACTCTGATTTAGTGCTTGTCTATTATTATAAATATGCAACTTTAACCTTTTTATGGGACATCAAAGTTTACAAACTGCTCTCAGATTCCTATGCCACTTGAAACTTATATGTGATTTATGTAAGGAAAGTATCATTATTTCCATTATTATTATAAAGAAATTGAATTTATAAATAGTAGAGCAAATACTCTGCGTCTTCTGACTATCAATTTCTTGCTTTCATCTATTACATCATGCTCCTTCAAAGCACATTTTCTGTCAGTGGGGTTGGGGAGAGAAAGATAATGTCAAGTAACAAAGATAATACATTTTATTCTAATGATTATTATGCAAATATACAGTCAAAGAGCTGGAAAAGCCTAACCCATGTTCTCATAACATTATTTTTTCAGTCAAATATTACCTTTTAAACTGGTGACCCTATATATGGAGCTTGTAAGATAGAGACTCTTCTTTTTCATATTTCATTTTGTTGTTTTTCTAAAATGATGGGACAAGATACTGAATGGATATTTGATTAGAATTTACTCAAACAGGGGCCTCCCCTGGTGGCGCAGTGGGTGAAGCAACGCACTAGGAAGCAAATCGCAGCCACTACAGCACGAGTTCGATCCCTGCTGCCAGCCAGGGGGGGGGCCCACATGGTGTGGCAGACCTCTCCTGCTGTGCCCGCTGCTCCCCTCAGCAGTGTACTTCTGTTATTCTGCCTGTTCTGCTCCCTGCTCTCTGTGGTGAATCCTCTCACCCCCCCCACACCTCTGGCCTGTGCCCCAGTGCTTGTATGCATAAATAAATAAATCTTTAAAAAAAAAAAAAAGAATTTACTCAAACAATATTATGAATGGTAAGTTACTCTCTGGAATAATATTTATGTCAGTGACATAATAGTTAACATTTGGAGACACTATTTACTCTCAGTTCTTAGAAAATATAAGCTAAAGTTATTTGAAAACTGATAGTCAAAGGAAACGATATAGTGTGTAGTTACTTGTTGTCCAAATGTATGATAAGTAGTTCACTTTAACATTTAAAATTTAACTCGTATAACTTAATTAATATCACTTTGTACCTTTGTTTTGTTTTCTAATTTTTGTACTAGCTTTTGGCCTAAGCAGTAAAATTAGGGTTCATATCATAAGCTTTTTGAGAAAGAGTCCATTGATTCTTTTTATAGTTCACCTATAACTCATGTTGAAGGAATTATTCTTTATGGTCATTCTTTTAATAATTTACTTACTGAAAACAATAATTTATAATTTATTAATTTAAAATGAATATGTTATATAATACAATGTGCTTTACTTGCTAAATAGAGTAGCATGCAACAAAACTGTACTCTGTAGGCTATATAAATTTTGTTAATAAAAAAAAAAAACAATGATAGCAGTAATAACCCAAAAGTTTCAAATTTCATTGCTAAATAGCTGGATTCTGACTATCTAACAAGTGAGAATTTTTTGCTTACCAGCAAAATAAAAGAAAGCAAGTAAGTAGTTACATGTAAACTCACTACCATTGTTGGAGAGATTATTCATAAAGAAAACCTTACCGCAGAATATAACAGTGGCATCATCTTTGGATATAAGATAACACATTTGCAATTTTATAATATCCTCCATTGGGTATATTTGTAATTGATAAAAGGATTATCTTCACAATTCATTTGGGGCGGGGTAAATTAAGGATTTTATTTCAGCAGGATTATTTACTGTGAGATGCTTAACTGTGGTGGTTAGTGGGAATGTACACACACACACACTGCATGCACACAGACTGAATAGTACTTTTTGAAAAGTTTGGGGAGCTTCCACCTACATGGACTTGGAAAATACTGCCATGAGAACTTTTAAAAATTCAATGACTAGGTTCTTAGATTCATATCACTTCTGAAAGCAGAACATGAAGAACATGCAAAATTGGGTGATGGGGATGAAAAGGAGAGGTCAAGTTGTAACTTTTGCCATATGAATAGAGCAGTCAATGCTCAATTTTCTATTTTACTTAATCATATCAATTTGATCCAGCACATGAAAGAAACTATATGTAGAATAATTCTGTTTGGAGTATTCAGTGCCAGGTTCTGGTTTTGGTAAATCTGAAGTAAAAGAAGAAATATAATTCACTCATTTCTCTCTCCCTTCCTTCACCTTGCTTGGAGCTATGCCAAAACCAGGGTTAGATTGCCAAACCTGGAGGTGCACTTCACACTCTGAGAGGTGTTATTCGTAAGCATATTATCCTCTTCTATGACTCCAGACTAAATCCACAGCTGAACAGTAGGATGCTGCCTGCTAATGTTGATCATTCTGGCAAAACAGACTGTCAGTTCTGAAAACCAATATAAGTAATAAGTTTTGTTTGCCCCTGAAATACCTAAATTATATGATAATTGTATGATACACAGTGGTCTCTATTACTGTCTCTTTCTACTTTTGCCTTCTATCTCTGTGCTCATTCTTTCTTCCTACCCAAAGACTCATTTGTTAGTACTGAAATGAGAACATAATTGAAAGTATTATTATCAGTAAAACAAACTGAAGTAGTTTGATTTAGAGATAGTTTATATGTGTCTAAATGATTAGTCTGTTATTTGTTTTTAAATTTGCAGGAAAAGAAAATTAACTGACTATTCATTGTTTAACATTGGCTGAATCTAAATGAAATCATGATCTTTTCTACAGCAGATTTACCTTCCTAATTATGCTTGGCTAATGTTTACACTGACTGATGGAAAAGGATGGTGCCTGGGAGAATGCCAAATGGCAGAAGGAAGTCTGACCTGAGACTGAAAATGTCCAAGGGTAAATTACTGAGTGGACAGTCTTCAAGGAGATTAAAAAAAAAAAAAGAGCTGATGATCTGAATATCACTATAACTTCAACTTTGTTTTCACTTTCCCCTTGATTTTGCAAAACGAAAGAAAACAAACAAAACAAAACAAAACTTCCTTGGCTAAAACGTAAGCAGTGCACTTTAACCTTGATAATATCCGAGAGGAATATAGTTCCTATGTCCCTAGAGTCTCAGCACAAGATAATGAAAAAGAGAAACGTTTGTAAATATTTTAATATCAAAAGCTCTTAGAGAATTTCCTGATTTCCACATTCTACAGCCCTCAACTATTTACATGTAAGTCATGTGACTTTTGACTACAGGCTCTATGATGACCTTGGGTCCAATTCTGACTATAGACATGATGAAATACAGACTTTGGTTCTGGTCATCTGGGCTTCATTATGCTGGCATTCTCATTAATTGGGCCAAAGCATCATGGAGAAATGGCAGAGGAGTCAGTAATCTGGAGCTACAGTCTTGTGAAGATGGGAGAGGCAATGGAAGGCAGATTCAATTGTCCCTATTTAGCGAAATTTTCTAGGGGGAAAGGAAGGAAGATTTGTTAGTCACTCTTTCTGAACATATTCTGCATAAGTGACTCATAGCCAATGCTTTTAGACTACTATTAAAAATAATGTCAGGGGAGGCAGTGTGAATAAAGTGATCGAAAATCAGCCTAGACCATCAGAAATAGAAAACATAGCCCAAAGTTGGCACCCTTTTCTGCATTTCCTCCCACGTCAACCAATGTCACAGTCCCTGCTCCCAGTCTTCCTTACCCTGGTGGTAACACATGGTTGTCTTTGGGAAAAGTTCAGTCTGAGTGGTGATACATGATCTAGAGACCGTGATTGTGGACAACAGCTTGTTGAGGTACAGTTCTTGGATGGTATAGAGGTTAAAGATTGTGGATTTGATGTGAAGTAAACAGAATGTCCTCAGCACCAGTCCCAAACTGAGCTTGGTCTTCTTCTTCAAGCTTTAATCTCCACATAGTCCCTGGACCTTTAATTATTAATTACACATATACATACGGTTAATTATTAACTAAATTGGGGCAGTCTTATATCCGAAATGTTCCCACCTTGCCTTAGCACGAGTTCTCATTGTCTGTCACCTGGACTATAGGAATAACCTCCTTGCTTATTTTTATGCTTATTTTCACCAGTTTATATTACCAGCCTATACAGGTGCACTGGTATGGTCTTCCTTAAAATATATTTGATTATTTTATTACCTCTTGAGTGGTCTCCAGCATTTCCTTCTTATCATAGGAGTCTTAAATTAGTGTGTCTACTCCTCCAACCTTATTTCTTGCTACTCTTTTATCCTCATACTCTGTACCACAGCTGCACTGACCTTTTGCTGTTTTCTAAACCAGTCATGTCCTGTCATCACTCTTCTACTCTTCCGGTCCCTCTCTTTTCTTCTTTTTATCTACCAAGTAGAAATAGGACAACATGGATTTTTTTTTTTTTTTTGTTATGGTGAAAGAATTATTTAGGATGAAAATAGCCACTTTACCATAGTAAGGTAATCTGTGTTAATACAAAATAAATTACTAGTAAATCACAAGATAAATTCCAGGTTATGTTGCGATATTGACTTACCTCAATTAGATTGCATCATTAGACGAATAAGGAGTGAAAAGAAGCTTATCTCACTAGACTTTGGAATTCTTTATGTGATGTTTTTAGATTGTCAGATTTTAAAATACTTAACAATCCAATGCCCAAAGAATTACAGAAATCATATGGAAAACTTAGTCAATACGTTTATTAAATTTTTAAAAATTCACATTATTTGATTAGAGTAATTAAATATCTTTTCATATCAAAAGGTTTCATATAAAGAAAGAAAACTTTGACTTGAAGGCTAATAAGAATGCTATTTAGGTGGTATTAAATTTGATTATTAAAACTGTAGCTATAAAAATATGTACATTTTTTCAAACACACTCACTTTCCACATTTTGTTTTCCATTTCTTAGGAAGGAAACGCTGAACTAAAACCAATGTTGTAGTACTCTATGTTACGAAATATATGAAAGAAAAAGGACTATAATACTCCAGAATGCAATTTTCAAGACAAAAATTATCCCCCCGATCTCAGTAGGGTTTTGATATGCTCTCTGCAGAACCTATTGCTCCTGGTTTTTCAATTACAACTTTGAATCATATTCCTTGATTAGTAACAAGCAATCAATCATAATTAATTAGTTAAAATGTTCAACCGTTAAAATCATTACCATTAATTAAAATAATTATCTCTATTTTGGCTGCACTTCATTACCATTTCTGGGAAATGCATTGCTTTACTGTACTGCCATTCATAGTACAGAGTCTCAGTAAATGGAATGCATATAATATATAATCTATGAAGGCCTTTTAAAATGACTACTTGGCCAAGGTTTTCCCCAGCTGCAAAGTTGTTGCATCTGGGGAAAACATTTTACTACAGTGTTTATTGGCTTTATTATCAAAGCTCTTGAAATAAAATTAGTCTATCATAAAATGATGGAAAAATGAGGATTTTTGAAAGAACTTGTACCTTGGAAGGAAATGACTTTATAGGTTAAACAATAGATCATATTGCTTAGGTTGAGGAAAAAAGAAAGGTAATGAAGATGATAGAGTTGAGGAAATCACCTGACACTGAGACATACTGGAGAAAATGATGATAAGTTAAGAGACATAGAGGATATAGATGATATAATGAAAAACTACAATGTTTTTTTCTATTAGAGTTTTTAGTGATTAAAATAAAAATAATAGAAGTAAAATTATTTGGATAGTTAACAGCTAAAAGTTTTCTAGAATAGAAGAAAGACAAGCATCATAAGTCATGTAAGTAGAAATGAATTCCTATTTAGACACATTAAAGTAAAACTGCAGAAATTTTAGGAAAGACATTTAAATATACCTGAGAAATACACCTTTCAGACTTGGAAACAAATTATAGATTTGTAAAAGTTGGGGCCTCCCTGGTGACACAGGGGTTAACACGAATGGCACAGCAGAAATCTCCTGCCTCAACCGCTGCTCTCCTCAGCAGTGTGTTTCAATCTGCCTGTTCTGCTCCCCACTCTGTCTCTGGTAAATCGTCTCATCCCTCTGTGCCTCTGGCCTACCCCTCAATTCTTGTATGCATAAATAAATAAAAATAAATCTTTTTAAAAAATTGTAAAAGTTTATCTGGAACAACAGATGCTGTAAAATAATGGAATCCTATCTAAGCACTCAGGGAAGATGTCTTAAACCAGAAATTATGTCAAGTAAGAGTGATTAACAATTATTTTGAGATATTCACCGATGAAGTGCCTTTCTACTTTCAGATTTTTATTAAAGAAAATAGTCATGGAGAAACTTTAGCAACAAGAACAGTGAATCCAATTACAAGAAGAAATGGCCAAAGAAATCAATAAAATATTTGAGTAAGCTAAATACAGATTGACAAATAAATGATAGCTCTATTAGTACATTTGGAAGGAGGAGATTAAAATGATGATTAAGATTGTAAGCAGTGACAGCATAAAGGTGTAAACATCTGATGTTATTTGGAGATAAGTTAAAACATTTTTTAGATTCTTGTTTGGGAGAAGGTTGGAGATATTTTAATTTAATATTTCTTAGGAAAACAAAGGTTAAGATTCTATGTTATGGAGGCTGCATAATGTAACTTTTGAACAAACATAAACTTGGTGACAGGCTTGCCTCTGTGAATAGGAGATGTGGAAACTAAATTTGAGAAATTGTGCAATGGGGATTTGACTACTATTAGAGGCAGTTATGTTGCAGATAGCAAGGTTATGGCTTTGGATCATTTTTCCTGGGACTGAATGCCAATTCTGTCTCTGTGTGCTCTGACACCCTCAAATTCATATGTTGAAATCATAATCCCTAGTACTTCAAAATGTTATTGTATTATTTACTTATTATTTTCCATTAAATTAACTTATGTGAAGCACTGGGAATCCTGCCCATCCATGGTTAACCCTTAACAAATGTTAGTTACCATTATTTCTTCTATTAAAAATCTTAGGTGTGATAAATTATTAACATTAATTATGATTGGTGGTAATATGGATAGACTGCTTTCTTAGGCAAATTAAAAGATTATTTTGAATAGAAGTAAATCTCTCTATAATCTGTCATGTAGGAATTTGACAGCAATTTAAAGAAAACTGAAACTGGTGTCATGGTAGAGGATTTAGTAACAGCATTGTTTATTTGAAAATTATTTTTAGAGCTTCTTTTACCTACCAGATACAAAGCTGACTCTTTGAGCATTATGTATTAACCAATTAGCTTTCTTTTGTGAGAATATGTTTAGTACTAATAAAATAATTTTCAGAACTTACAATCCATTCTACAGTCCTATGTCTGCCCATAGTTTGGCATTAGTTTGGCACTAGGTGTTTACCTAATGGAGTTTGTTAAAAAGAGTCAATGCAAATGCTTTAGAGTCCTGCTTAGACTATTCGATCTTCTATAGTATTAAAAAAAGAAACAAACAACTACTTGAGAAGAATCAAAGATTTTACTACTCATCCTTTTAATTAGTGCTAGCAGGTCTCTAGAACACAAAGGCAAACAGAGTAGGTGACAGTAAGACAAGACATGTCTCTGGAAGTCAGAATTAATGATATACAATTCCAAGTCCCTAGGGGTTGAGTTTCATCCAGATGCACCCAGCTATAAAGAATAATATGAGAACTCATTAATTGGTAATTCTGTGAAACTTCAAAAATATACCTCTACCACAACTGTGAGTTTTCTGACAATCTCCTAATGCCTCAAAGTTGTGGGGGAAGGCTTTGTCATACCAGTGACTCACCATGATAGCTCAAAGAAACAGCCAGTAGGACCTGAGAAGAGCTTATTTCATTGAAAAATATATTCATCATTAAAATACTTCACTTGGTTTTGCTAAAATTGCCCTCCAGTCCTTATTCCATTTAGCTGCTGCCTCACAGTTGACTCCAACAGCATTTATTCTTCTTTAGATCAGAGTCACATGGAGACCCAATAACTGTTGCGTGATATTTGTTGCCCAAGATAAGGTGGAGGTTGTTGACACCATGCCTTCTGGTCTTTTTCTTACTCTATTGGTTACCCTCTAGGACAAAAAATTTAAATGGTTAATATGAAGTAATACTGTTATAATCATATGAAGAGATGTTAAAGATAAAATATAAGGTATAGTTTACATATTTTGGCACATATCAACCTCTCTACAAGTAGTAGAATGCAGTGTAGAAAACTCTTCAGTACCCCTAATGTTGTTAAAAGAGCCCCTGATTGGAGTTTGAAGACATGGACCTTAACAGCAGTCTATTACTTACTAGTTATGTGTTTTTGGATGAGGTGTTTTTTGGTTTTTTTTTTTAATCCCTCTTGAACCTTGGAGTACTCATTTGTGCAATGAAAATAATAACACTTATTCTGCGCAATTGGGGTAAATGCCTAATGATATGGTATGTAAAAGTGATTAGTTCATAGAGAAACATGTGAGTGAACCAAATAAAACAAAAATAAACTTTTAGACTATAATGCCAATTAGTGATTACCTAAAGAGCAGAGTGAAGGGAGATGGGTAAATTGAGTCAAAAGGGTCTATTGTATTGTGAAGGATAGAACTGGACTTGCAATGATGAACTAAATGTAGTAATGTAGATCCTGATTTATAATGATGCATACCTGAAACATATAATATTGTAGTGTAATGTTACTTCTATAAAAAATTATAAAAGTAGTGCATAATACAGTGTTTGGCATAAAAGTAGATCTTAATCAATTTTTTGATGTTTCACCAGGAAAGTTAAACTGCTTCTATTATGACAAATTATTACTATTTATGTAACAAACGTATTTCTACCCAGGTACTGTCCTGAAAGCTAGAAGTTCAGACACAAATATGAAGCTATTTTCAGCATATGGGGAAGCTAAAGTCAAATAAAAATATCCAGTGAATTTTACCATAGACAAATAAAAGATGTAATGAAAATAGAGAAATGAGGGATGGGCTTGAGGGGCTGGGGAGTCTTCATGTTTGGTGACTCTAGAGTTAGGTATTGTGGAATACGGTTTATTATTTGGACAAGGGAATGAGGATCCTGAAGCACGAACGCCTGGGTCTATGGACCAGAAGTCACCTTTGGGGAACTCTAAGTGATCAGGGAATAGAGGGTGCCATGAAACTCTGGGGGCAAGTAAGGGTGGAGAATAGGCTATGAAGTTCAGCAGAATCAAATCAAAAGGTGTGTGTGTGTGTGTGTGTGTGTGTGTGTGTGTGTGTATGAATGTGTCACTATATGGAACCATACGGCACTGGCTAATGAACTCATGTTCTATTCCCTCCTGGTCAGGTCCAGCGATTCCTTCCTGCTGTTTTAGGTTACCTCTCTCTCTCCTCTCAAGCAGTGTGCCTGGGACTACCCTTCAGTCCCTGGCCTGGTCATCTTTCTCTTCATTCCTCCTCTATTACCTCACCAAGCTGTTCAATATTTTAACTTTTGGCTGCCTGCACAGGGCACATAAGAGCTGACAGCAACTGTAGGGAGTGAAAGGACTCCTGGTCATCTAATAATTTTTTGGCATTCACAACTTGAATTCATCTGACCCTCAACAACTAGGGTTTCAATTATTTGAAATAGATTTTAAACCTATGATTTAAAAAAATAGGACTTCCTTTTTAGTTGGAATATACCAGGATTTGGAATGTGTTTTAACCTCTAGGGAGATTAAAGAATAGGGAAGTAAATTCCATAAGGACATGAACAGTGTCTGTGCTGTTGATAGATGGTATCCTAAACACCTTAACACTTTGTACTGTGTCTAACACATGGAAGGGGTAATTAAATACTATTTGAATGTAGGGAGAGTTTTAAACAGTCACAGTTCATTCAAAAGAAATGTATTGCAATTTTCAGTAAGACCTGTGATTGATTATATGTATTCCTATCAGTGGTTAGTGTGGTTGGAGTTGCCAGTGGACATCCCTTCTTATTTCCTCTTCTTTGTTAAGCCAGGTGCAATGTTTGTGATAAAGAGATAAATGTGAAAATAGCTTCTTTGAGCACTTACTTGGAGAGAGGGAGGAAAATTTCTTAAGAAATTGTCATCATTTACAAACCATGGTCCTGAGTGACATGAGGTCTAGAGACAGCATTTCCATGGGCTGGTAGAAAGTGCACTGCATGCTGTTGCTAGGCAACAGCCCATGCCAGCTTCTCTTGAATGAAGTCCAACAGAATGAACAGAAACCAATGGGCTTATGAAGAGAAAGGTTTTCACCCAGAATATTAACTTCTGTGTTCTTTTTGCTATTACAGATACTATATAAGTTTTGTGTAGTATTTCCTGGAGAGGAATTCCATATGTGACAAAGATTTAGCAAATTGCCCTGAAAGCCATTTCATGAAGTTTGCTTATGGCCAAGTATTAATTACATGATTTGTGTATAAAATGTAAATTCAGAAAGAAAGAACACATTTCTCTACATAATGTTCCATTTACACCAATATGTAGCCACCCACCTATTTGAATATTCCATTCCATTCCTTTCTCATTTTGGCTACATGTTTCATGCAGAGTAGATCTGCTTTAGACAGCATGTTTAAACTAGAAAATTTGTAACTAGAAAATTCTTTTAGCAGGTGTTCAGGGTGCTATGGTTTGCCATAGGTAGCTTAATAAATCCATTGCTTTGTTGTCTAGAATCATACAGAGGAAACTGTGGTTATTACTTTGTTGTACATTGTACTCAAAACTTCAAATCACAGAATAGGAAGTGTTTTGCCTTGAATCCAACTTAATCCAAATTTATATGCAGGGTTCTGAATGAATCAGATATGATTCACTTAAACTGTATTGCATACCTACTATGTGCCAGAAATTGTGCTTTTGCAAATTATGTGTATAATCTAGTCACGCTAGCATATATCTTTTATAAGTTCTAATTAAAATATGCCTAAGGTTTATTTTTCACCTTGCCGTTTTTCTTGTAATAAAGCCTATATAATTACTTTTTTTAAATCTTGAAGTATATTAAAAAGGATTGACAGTGAATGTTTCTTTGTCATTGGTCATAAGATTATGGACTCTTTGGTTGCTTCAACATCTCCAGTTTTGGGGGAAGAGCAATGTAATGACCAATAACAAATATTGAAGCCTCATTTATGACTAACCAGAATCCCTCTGTTTTGATCCTTTTTATAAAC
Organism: Galemys pyrenaicus; assembly: GCA_019455555.1. Taxonomy (NCBI): domain Eukaryota; kingdom Metazoa; phylum Chordata; class Mammalia; order Eulipotyphla; family Talpidae; genus Galemys; species Galemys pyrenaicus. The sequence goes on along the minus strand of JAGFMF010011756.1, from coordinate 5,729,863 downwards.
TGGAGTTTTGTGTAAGATTTCATTTTAAAAAGAGAGTCTATAAACCTATGACATAAAACTTGATAATGCTGGAAGGATAATGCAATATTCTAGTCCATAGGCTTGCAGGTGTGCCTGAAATATTAAAATCCTGAACCAAGGAATTCCTTCCCTCTAAAACCTTCTGAAATATATTTCTTGAGGGTTGAACCTGTGAACATGTTTTAAATAAGGATTCTTATTCATACTACATTTAATATGAAATTTATCTTATGTACAAAGACTTACATGTTATATAGATGTGTGTGTGTATATATATATATAGACATATATATATATATGTTAAGGACTAGTAGTAGCCCAATACCTAACTAAAGAAATAAAAATTTACCAGTTCTTTTATGGTCTACAATGTATCTCTCCAGAATCCAATCCTTCTGTTTCTTTATTTCCTAAGGTGTCATTATATTGAACTCGTGTGATTCATTCCTTTGCTTTTTAATTTAAGTTTTTACCATATGTGAGTGTATGTAACTTTAAGTGGTATACTGTTTGATTTTGCCTGAGTCTGGCAAAATGGTATTATACTCTATGTATTATTTTGTATCTGCTTTTTTTTTTTTGCAAGCAAATGAGATTCATCCATGTAGACTGTATAGCCATAATTTATCCATTTTTATATGTATTGTAATTCAGGCATAGGTATTCCAAAATTTATCCAGTTTGTTTGTGAACTTGAGTAGTTTCAGTTTTTCCTTTACAAACAGTGCTGCCATGAGCATTCTTGTACCTGTCTCCAAGTTGTGAAAATGTTGTGGGCATGTATTTTGGGTGCATATCTATGTGTATGTGTATATACCTATTGTATATACAACCTAGGTTGTCTAGTTGTATGTGCAAATTCAAAATGATGCCAATTTCTTCAGTATGGTTGTATCAGTCTTCAAGAGATAAAAATTTTTGTTGATCTTTTTTTTTTTTTTTAAAGATTTATTTATTTATGCATACAAGCACTGGGGTACAGGCCAGAGGTGTGGGGCGGGGGGTGAGAGGATTCACCACAGAGAGCG
>JAGFMF010011756.1:5688960-5728764 GCA_019455555.1 Galemys pyrenaicus | reverse complement strand
GATCAACGGAAGTACACTGCTGAGGGGAGCAGCGGGCACAGCAGGAGAGGTCTGCTGCACCATGTGGGTCCCCTCCCTGGCCGGCAGCAGGGATTGAACGCGTGCTGCAGTGGCTGCGGTCTGGTTCATAGTGTGTTGCTTAACCCACTGCGCCACCAGGGAGGCCCGTGATCTTAATGGTTTTAATTATATCATTTTAAGAATATCTGGGAGATAGGTGGCACAATTCTTTTGGCATTAATTTGGCTACTGCTTTTGCAAAGATTCTTGTTCTTGTATTGATTGTACATGATCAGAGCAAAGGGCCTGAGCTCAAAGTTTCAAAGATCTACAGATCTTTAAAAGCTTTGAGGCTTCAAATTGAAGTCTTTAACATCTCACATTCTATTTATTATTCTAGTCTTCAGCTTCTCTGTTTTTTGGTGAAAATTTCTTGCTGCTGAATATTAGTAGTTAAAGGTTCTCATGGTTTTGTGTCATTGAGCTGGGTTTCTCACAGCTAAATCCCTGGTTCATGGGGACCATCCACATGCTGTAGACTGGACAGTATATCCTTTGATAATTAAGAATTATTAGTGATTTTCTTTAAGAGAGCGGGGGCAGTTCTGCCACAATTGTTTTTCTTTTGTATTTCCTTCCTGCTCAACTTCAGGCTAAGATACACAGAAATATTACTGACCCCACCCTTTAGACTGTATTGTAAATAGAACAGTGAATGAATTTTGTGCTTCCTTTTCATCAGGTGCTTGCTTGGTGGTGGAGGTGTCATAGACGTAGGAATAGGACAAGGTCTTTCTCCCTTGACATTCCTTGGAGCCAGGGGTGACAAAAGCTCAATGAACCATTTGAGGTGCTGGAGAAGATCAGGAGGTGTTCTGAATTGTCAGTAAGACAATGGGGTCAAGATGAAAAACAGAAGGAATTACCTTAATTAAAGGAAAGAAGAGTATGCTCTTTTGGAGGAGTACATTAACACTTTTAATAGTTATGGTTATGTTTTGTTTCTTAAAAATCATTCTTCTCTAATGAATAATACATGTTTTGAAAAGAATGCTATCCTGGGGTTGGGCCTATGAGGAAACAAACAGGAAGAATAAGATCACCAAAATCTGGTTTTTTTTTTTTTTTTCATAGGGAGAGATAGTTATTTTAGTGAATTTATTTGGATGAGGCTTAGATGCTTGGGGGATAGGGAATTTCCAGATCTATGATATATAAAGATTTGAATTTGAGTCCTGAGTATATCATGAACTTGAGAAATAGCTTCAACTCTTGGAGTTTAATGTGGTTCAGCGGCCAACATAAAATATTGTTCTAGATTGTTCTTTGTGATCCATGATCAGGTCTGTAGCATCTAGGGCATTCTCTCCCTCTCTTTCTCTTCTATATGGGTGGTGTCAGGTAAACTATTCATCCATATGGAAGTTGGGAGGGATGTCTGAGTGAGCAAAGCTGACTTACTTGATGTAGTTGCAGGTGGTCTTCCTTATCTCTCTTCAAAATTGGCAGGTCACCAGGTTCATGACTTCATGTGTTTGGACACAGCTGTTATTTTTACATTAAACTATAGGAACTCTTAGCCTTCCAGCTGAGGATTTCAAGATACTGGTACATAGGTCAAGATACACTGCTCCCTTGTTTTCCTAAGTCTTGTTAAGGTAACTGTAAAGGTGTTTAAATATAATAAATTAAAAAAATAGCCATAATATTGGAAATCATGGTAAGGAAACTAATAATTTGAGGAAATTAAACATTTGAGGAAATACTGAAAGATGAAAAGTGGATAGGATAAGATTGAGAGACAATCTAGGGAAAATCTGTTTACTGAAAATAAAAGGCGTAATTGATAACAGTGAAATTCAAGTCAGGCCATGATGGAGCTTGAAGAAGAGGGCAATTACCAGATTACTTAAGGGGAGAATCATGTTTCAAACAGCAGAGTCTACTGGGTCACTTCTCAGTTTGTGACACTGACTGAATATATGGGTGGAAACTTTAACACCAGACTAACATATCATAAATTCACTGGGTGATCTGCCGGAGAAGTATCTAGGAGTGGACAAAAGGACTTGAGAAGAAATAGAGCAGGTTGAGGCAGTTCAGGACAGCAACACCAGATTTAAGAAAAATTGAAAAAGTCAGCTCTGCTTATAACTGAAACACACTAAGGTTCTCCAGTCTTGAGTAAAGCCCTTCTCATTTGGGTTCCTGTGATTTCTACTGTCACCAACTTAAAGTGTTTGCAGCTGTCACCCCTTTCCCCTCACTTCAGAGAAGGGTCTCCACGAAAACTGACCTAAACCTTTGCTGAGGGTTCCCTTAACTAGTCTAGTCCACCTCCACCTTGATATTGTAAATGAGTTGACTACTGAGGATCAGTGTGCTTTTGATTAAAACTACTACCATCAAAGATGATTTTGATGAACAAACAGGAAAATCATGACCCAGACATAAGAAAAAACACTTCTGTTTCTTGTCTACTTTCTAGTTCTACCCTGAAAATGCATATAGATGAACAAAACACAGAAAATGTAATTATAATTACAGAAACAAATTTTGAAAACCTTGACAATATAAAACGAATTCTATGAAGAAGAAAGTAGAATATAGTTTAATTATTAAATAAATCCCTCATCTTTCAATCTAATTTATCTAATTTTAATGTACCTCACATTGATAAATTTATAGACAGAATTATACATTGTTAAGTGAGGATGAAAGTTATTCGCTTTGAGATATTACTCTTGTGGGTGGGAAGCAGGGAGACATTTACTTTTTTTTTTTTTTCTCATTAGTCTTAGGGTATTTTTTTGATTTCTGCTTTAATTTCCTTTTTAATCCAATAGCTATTAAGTAGTATGTTGTCTAGTCTCCATGTATTTAAGGTATTCCCAGATAATTTTTATAGTTCATTTTTTTAAAGATTTATTTATTTATGCATACAAGAACTGGGGTACAGGCCAGACTTGCGGAAGGTGAGAGGATTCACCAGAGATAGAGCAGAGAACAGAACAGGCAGATCAACAAAACACACTGCTGAGGGAAGCAGCAGGCACGACAGGAGAAGTCTGCTGTGCCATGTGGATCCCCTTCCTGGCCGGACCGGCAGCAGGGATCGAAATCGTGCTGCAGTGGCCGCGGTCTGCTTCATAGTGCATTGCTTAATCCACTGCGCCTCCAGGGAGGGCCCGAGACATTTACTTTTTCAAAGAGTTCTGAAGTATTTGAGTGTTTTAAAAACAAATTGTAGACATTAATGATTAAAAAAAAAATCACCAGCAAACAATCTCATTTATAGGGCCTCAGCTGTTCTGTTCACAGTGTCCTACTTAGTGGCCATTTCTGTGATTAGAGCCTCTCCCACACCTGGTGGTCAGTTTGGCCCTATCCCAGGACCAGGAGTCAGCATAGTGCCTGGCGGTGGGGACCTCAGTCAGACAGGACAGTAGGAGGGGGCTGGCTCCAGTGGTTATCACTTATCATTGTCGTTTGACTCCTCTTGGTCCCGCCTACCCTGCTTCTGATATTTTTCACCTATTAAATGGGGAGCATAGATTAAGTCACTGAATTTCAGGCTGTTTGCAAAGTTCTGGGACTGAAGATGAAGGACTTGGGTAGGGGATGGGGAGGGGAGCTTGAGAATAAGGGGTAATGGGAAAGGTTTTGATTTTCCACTCCCACCTGTTTTAAGCAATTGCCCTATAAGATGTCATTAGAGAAAAGGACATCATATTAATAAGATGTGAATTCCAGGGGACTAGAAGCTCCCCAGAGTTCTTTTGGCCTCTGACATCCTATGATTCTGGAAAAGATAGTCATGCACAAAAAGAGGCTTATTGAATATTAATGATTTATCTCCCCCCCCCCATTGAAAATAGATACTAGCAATATGGATAAAAGATTCTTTGTCATATATACACATTAATTGACCTGGGAAGACAGATAGAGTTAACTACAGCATCAGATTTTTAGTTCAAGTGTTTTGGTAAGTACCACTTTTCTTATCTGCAAAGATTTTGCTTATCGTGCTTCCTGATATGCCTACCTCTTTACTCACTGGCAAATTTATGGTTTTTTTTTTTCATATTCAAGGAAAAGATATCTAATAGCTTAATTAAATCTCCCCCTACTTACTTTATCATAGTGCTTCTTAACCATACATTTTCTTTTTTCTGCTGTCTATGAGATGATAGAAATGACAGAAAGGAGAGATACTGCTTGGGCTGTGCAAATGCCTGGATATAAATTAATCTGAAATTAATCTGGAAAACATTAAATTAAACTAATATTTAATGAAGTTTAACTTTTGGGAAGTGAATTGTGATTTGTGCCACTATTTCAATGCAGGTGACTGTGATGGTGTAGGACTCCACCAATTAGAGGACACGCTGGGAGCTTCATTATACGAGAATGTCATGGCTTAGGATTTCTATTTGGTATTTTCACTTTTCTTCTACAGAGGAAACCCCCCCTTTTTTTTTCATCTTCTGTGACACTTATTAATCTTTGCCTTACTTTGATGGAGGTCATTTCTCTTCCTAAACTTTATTTTCTTAGTTACTGCTGATCAAACATTTGTTCAATGATTATCTTGTGCTGGGTGTCGGGATTACATGGACAGACACCTGCCTAAGGAGACCTTACACCTGAGTGGAGAGTCAGACTGATGACACTCCCATGACAAAGAAGCCCGAGGAAGTAGGAGTGCATGAAGGAGCCTCCAGCTGAGTATACAGCTGAGTATGAGAACTAATTTCCCTAAGCACCAGGTATCCATCTGCCTCACTTGGAGGGATCACAAATATATAAACCACACTGGCCTGGTTTACACTGGTCAAGATCAAAAGGAAGATACACTTCATCTCCTACTTTTGGAAAAGAGATGGCTACCAAGGTCCTTTAAAGCAGAGAGACCCCTCACCCCCTCCTTCCCCAACCTGACATTTGTTTGAATATTGGGGATGATGACATCACATGTGCACCAAAAGTTATGAAAAGATTTGTTACATTGTTGGGGTCCTTGGGGAGAACAGGGCAGATCCTCTTCCCCACTTTGCCCCTCCTACCTTCCCTCCAGGAGGTTGAAATGACTTGAGTGAAATCAAGAAAAGGACACTGGCTTGGATTTTTTTGTGTGAGTGTGGCATGGGTGGGGCCTGCATGAAGAGTCCTGCCTGAGAGGTTTGTGGTTTGAATCTCCCTCAGGTGTCAAAAAAGGGATTTTGCTATCAGCTGGTTCAGATGTGGGCATAAGGGGAAGTGGAATGGAAGAGGCTTAAAAGCTGTCATCTGTCAAAGATCAAAACCAGAGTGAGAATAAGTCACCAGTCTACTTCTGCAGGTGGAACACAGCCATTTCCCTCCTTGGGCTTCAAAGCAAATTGCTTATAGGAGATGATAGGCAGAGGGTCCACACTGACAATGACAAAATCCTCTCTTTAAAATAATTTGAATAACAAATGCAGAAATGGATTTCCCTCATTGAGAAATTTCCCTCTGTGGATTTCCCTCTTGCAGCATGGGGAAAGCAAGTCTTAAAAGGGCTTACTACAGTTCAGAGGTTGAGTGAGCGATAGAACAAGAGGAAGACATCTGCTATGTGGTCTGGAGATGTCTTTGTTCACTGGTTTATATAACTTTAGCAGCAGGATTTTTATAGAAGCTGGATAGCAGATAACTTAAAAGTGACATATTGACAATCCTTGGAACATTTTATGTTGTTGATTGAAGGTAAATTCTTATATTATTTATCACAGAGCAGTAAATGGTGTTTATAACATGCTGTGAAAATTGGGGGTTTTATCTAAAACTGCTTAGTCTTTAAAAAATTATTGCAAATTCATTTTTCTCCCCTTCTTTCCTCCCTCCCTCTCTTCTACCCTAACTCTTTCTTCTCTGATCCCCTCTCCTCCTTTCCCCACCTGCCTACTTCTTGCTTGCTTCTTGTTTTTTGGTAGGTGTTTTTAGATAAGGAGATGAAGGTATGAGAATAAGGTGAAATAGAAATTGTAGCCATAAGGTATCTGTAAACACATTGCTCTATTTTTTTTCATGTTCCCATGTATAATAATGATCATCCAGACTTAGTTTTTTTTTTCAGCTATACCTAGAAAAACCTTCTGGTCAATTTTCTTTGATTATTTATCAATGCTCTGGATATGAACCTACTTTGGAAACAAACTACTGCATAGTTCAGGTCCAGCTGGCACAAATTATCCTGTCTGTTCAAGAGAAAATGATGTGCAAATCAGGAAAGAATAAAGAGTGGAAATATTTGGGGAAAACGTTGAACATCTTTGAAAAGCTGGGCATATTTCTTCCAAATTGTTCCATTAACCCTGAAAATCAAGAGGTATTCACATTGTGAAAAATGCAAACAAAATGACAAATATGAAAGCAACTGACTCTATTGCCAAGGATTCCATTATTCCTAACTTTAGATTAGGGATGTTATATTTAAAGGAGTTTATATAAAAAACCTTATTGCATTGCTTGTGTCTTAGTCTGTTTATGCTACCCTAACAAAATGCCACAGAAGGGGTAGCTTAAAAATAGAAGAAATGTATTTAGTTCTTGGAGACTGGGGAGTCCAAAATGAAGGCACTGGCTGATTAGGTATCTGGTGAGGACCCAGTTTCTCACTCATAGACAACACCTTCTGGCTAATGTCCTTAGATGATGGGAGGCTGTAAGGGATCTCTCTGGAGCCTGTTTGATAAGGTACTAACTCCATTAATGAGGGCCCCACCCTTGTGACATGAGTAATTCCCAAAGGCCCCACCTCCTATACCAGTATATGGAACATTGAAATTCAACATGTTGGGAGGGACAGTAGTGTTCACTTTATAGCTCCTGGATGCAAACGTTTACTTTTTTAGTCAAACTGTTTCAGTGCAATAGGAAGTCTGTGAGCTCAGAAAGGGTGGAGTGAACACAGTAAACCTTTTCAGATATGAAAAGGGAGGTTAATTTGGTGACAGAATTTCATTACAATAGCAACAGCTTTGCATCTCATTTTTAGAAGAGCCAGGTCTTGACTGCAACATTTTAAGATTCTCCTTCCTTAAGTCCATTTTTCTCATGGCAGAAACAATGTCGTGTTCTCTCACAACCAGACCTTTAGCACAAGTTGACACATTCCTGAAAGAAGTACACTGTCTCCAAAAACACACTTAGTTCTTTATAGGTGAATAGGCTGCTAGACTGTACACTGAAATGAGTCAGGCATGAAGTGCATGTCTCTTTGGGAACACCATGGCTTTTAGCATATTGTGAATCAATGAAGCTCAGATCTCCTAAAAGGACACAAGGTAAGTCCCTCAAGTTCAATTTAATGACATTCATGACTTTTGAGCACCTACCACATGTTCGATTCTGATGAATGCTATAAAACACACTAAGAATTTGATAACTCAGCTAAAATGTGTGTTTGATAATGGTAATACCATAAGCTAAAACAGCAAATTATAGTAGTATAATGGACATACTCAAAAAGGGAGATGTTGAGAATGTTCCAGGCTGGCTTAAATAGGGAAAGAGCTATGGACTAGTAGAGACTATCAGTAACAAAGGTAGAAGTAGATGTGGTAGGCTGTGTAAGGGTACTTAAAATGTATCAGATTCTCTGAAGGTCAAAATAAGGAAGTTCAGTTTTTAGCTCAAGGAGAAGAGCATGTGATCTAATGCTTAGCAGATTATATGTTAAATTTGGACTTTTGTGATAAACCTTAATAAGAATCTATAATTTACAACTGAGAAGTAAAAATATGCTCAAGCTTGGCACACATCTGAATTGTATAATAATGAGCTGGGTGGTTTGTAGTATAAGATGAAATTATCAACTATATTTGGGCCTCCTTGAAGGGTTAGGGGTTAAGTCTCAACACTATCACCACTGTGGCTTAAATTCCTTCCTATACACTTCCCTCATTTAGGAAAGAATAAAATGGACTCAAAGAGGTGAGGTGACCTGCTGGCATAGTTCTCATGTGCTCAGGATCCTCTGTCCTTGCAGGGAATCCTCTCCTTTGACTTTTTTTTTTTCCATTTAAGAGATCCTCTAAGCCTCATCTCACCTACTAGCCCTAACTTAGCATCTCCAGTCAGCTTCCATCTTCCTCAACTTGCAGGGATCTCAATGTAACATTTGACTACGCACTGTCCTGATTCATATGCACTGTCCTGACTCAGAGTAGTTTCAATGACATTTGCCCACTTTGGATTCTAGGTAATGTGTATAAAGAACATAGCTTTTAAGTGAAAAATTGGCTACCAGACAATGATTTACATAAAATATTATTGTATTGAATTGTAACCAATGAATTAAGATTTAAACAGTTAGGAATACTTGGGCCCTCCCTGATGGCACAGTGGGTTAAGCAACGCACTGTGAAGCAAACGGCAGCTACTGCAGCATGAGTTCATTCCCTGCCGCCAGCCAGGGAGATGACCCACATGGCGCCGCAGACCTCTCTTGCCTCACCTACTGCTCCCCTCAGCAGTGTATTTCAGTTAATCTGCCTGGTCTGTTCCCCACTCTGTCTCTGGTGGATCCTCTCACCCCCCCACACCGCTGGCCTGTACCCCAGTGCTTGTATGCATAAATAAATAAAATCTTTAAAAACAAAAACACAGGAATACTTAAAAACTATTGAATAAACAGTTGTGTTTTGTTCCTTTTTAATATAATATTTATTTTAAGCTTAAATTTAAATATAAATATTTAAATACCTATTTAATTTAAATAAAATATTAATTTTAATTTTAAATTATGGTTTTACTGGTATTAGATTGTTCAGCATGTTAAAACTTTTCACTGTCTGTGATTTTTCTTTATTTACTGTTGTTTTTATTGATTTTATGTCATGGTTATTCTGAAAATATTTTTGTCTTGCAAGGAGTGGGATATGACCAAATATACCATTGCAGATGTCAAATCATGCTCACTTAATGTATCAAACTCCCAGCAGATGGTAAAACTGGTCTCATGATTCAAGTTCACCGACAAGGGATGAAGGGTCAGTTTTCACGATCGACTCTACCACCACTTACTTACCACGGGAATCTGAAGCTGCTTGATTTCCTCACTGGAAATATCAGAGGGTTTGGAGGGGGTGTCTTCCCAATTGCTTTCCAGCTCTGAAATTTTCTTACTGACTTCGATCGCTGCGCCCATACACGCGAATGCACACCTGCAGTGTTGGGGGCTTTCCAACTCAACATTCTTAAAGAAATTTCTACCTTTGCTTTTGAAATTCAGTGACCCTGTGGATAGCTGTTGGGCGAGCCAGACAGCTCTCATTTGTCACTCTTGGTTATATTCCATAATAAATTTGATGTTTTCAGCAAAATTGTTGTTTATTCATATTTTTTCCCCAAAACTATGAATGTATCAATTTGTCTGCTATTTACCTGCCACTGAACTGCAGGCAAGCAACACTTCTGTTTCTGGTAACTCTTATCAATACAATTGATTTAAAATTTTATTGGCATACCTCCTTTTTTTTTTTTTTTTAATTTTTGCGTAGAAGAACTGGGGTGAAGACCAGAGGTTCTGGGACCGATAAGATTCACCAGAGATGGAGTGACAGAGTGTAGAGCAGAACAGGCAGATCTACTTAAATACACTGGTAAGGGGAGCAACTGACGACACAGGAGAGGTCTGCTGTGCCATATGTGGGTTAGTGGATGGAACTCAGGAGGTAGCTCTGATATCACTGAAACTTAACCCCTATGACACCAGGGAGACTCTATTGGTGTATTGCTCACACCAAGAGAAACTAGTCCTTTGGCAAGACTTGTAGAGTAATAACGGGTGGCACCATACCTTTGGTCACAGTGTCCTGGCTTTTGATGATACCTTGTATCATACAGCCAAGTTCTGGTAAAAAGCAAAAATGCCTGGAAAAGATAAATGTATGACCTGGAAGTACAAAATGTTAATCCTCTTGGATCATTGCTGACTGATGCAGAAGAGGAGCAAGTGCTTCCTTTTTAATTCCATTGAGGGACAGTTCTGAGAAGCCAGTCACAGCCCCCTTTTGAAGGCACCACCAAGCTCAGACAGTGGCTTGAAGCAGGGGTCAAGCACTTGTGTTGGATTTCTATTCTTTGCTAGCTCACTCTTCCTGGTTCTCACAAGCTTTTGTCCAAGTCTCTGGTTGGCAGGAAATTCAGGCCAAGGCCCTTCAGGGTCAGTTTGAACAAAACCCTAAAGAATAGCTTTACTTGTGAAGAGCTAAGTGAAGGTCATAGCCTGTTTCTCTTCAGTGCCAGCGCCGTAGGGGCGCAAGGGCTTGTTCCACATTTCAGTGCACTGGCCCCTTTCCCCACGTGCTCTGAGTCACCTCACCACCTTTGATAAACCCGATGAAAAAAAGAACTTGCCCCTTCCATTCTCTTGGCAAAACCTAAATTAAAGGTGACAGAGATGTCTCTCACACGTGAAGACTCCCATCAGGGATGCCTCCAGGTCAAGTATTTCTTGTTACTCCATTAGTAATCCACTTTCCTAAGTGACCACAAACCAGTGCTTACAAAATAAAGCTATTCTTACATTTTAACTGCAGGTGTGGGTGCTGGCAAGGTCTGAATGTGGCCAGTTTGGTGAACCTGCTAAGATGCACCTAGCTTGGTCCCATAGCTGAATCACACCCTGCTTTTCTTTGAAATGCTGTATGTGACATGTCGAAGCAAGTGACTTTAGGAGGCTGAGTCTAAAAGTTTTCCAAGCTGATGTTGTTTTCCTGATAGACTAAAGAACTTATCGGAGTTATAATGAAAGGCAGACTGCGATCGCTGTCATGTCAAGAACGCCGCAGTTGGGAAAGTCGACATGATTTCATGGCTAATGATTCACTCGCTAATATCAGTGTGGGCTGCAGTGAGGATAACCAAGTTGAGCTGTCTTAGATCAAATGATTCAATTAGGCCAGCTGTCCCTATTTGTCATGGCTCAACTCGCTTTCAAATTACCTTTCCAAAGTGCATACGTGCCTTAGCATAGAAGTTAACAGCTCAACTGTTTTACAAAAAAAGGATAGTTAGGCATGATTAGAAAAAGTCACCATTCCCCCCCTCCATTCCATTCACACAGGCATCTTCCCCTTCCCTGTCCATACTTTGCTGGAGGACATACAGTATGTATTTGCTCAGTTAACCCTGCAGCACCCTTATCAGTTATTGCCAGCGTGGTTTTGCCTCTAGTGCCTCTTGGGGGCATCTCTTTGTAAGAAATTGTTAATTCTAAAAGGAAGATTTGCTCCAAGGGGTCTCTAAGTTTCTGGGGCAAGAGGTGCCAAGGTTAAGATATTTTTCCAACTTCCAGTTCCTGCATTGGCTGTGGAGCATGTTTAGAATCAAAGAAGAGTTGATGTCATGTTTGGATTTTTCCAGTGTGATAGAAAGACTCAGGGGTGAGAAGTAAATTGGTAATCTCAGGGCACAGGTCAAGAAAGGGAGATGTTGATGTCTAAGAGACAGTGATGCAACTGACTATCATTTAGAAATAAAAGAGATACAGAATTTTAGTGTTTCTCTATGAGATATGTGAATGGCCCCTTTGCTCTGATGGAGCAAAGGGCTCTCCTGCAGCAAGCATTTGTTTTCTGCCGCTTGTGTGGGGACACTGCAGACAGTGGAGCAAGTGAAAGAAACCTAGGAACCTGGTTTCTACCCAGTGGGGCCAGCAACTAATGACTCTGAAATCTTGTAATGTATGTGGGAATTGTGGCTACCAGAGAAATAAAGACAATTGAAGTGACTGTAGAGTGAATAATGGAAATGGGTAAAGGAACAGAGCACTTAATTTAAAGGGGAAAAAGAAATAAAAAATTCATTCCCTTGAATGTAATGGCAAAGGATGTTATTGAACTGCTTAAAAATATAAAGGTGCTATCATGCAAAGGGCAGATAGGTGATTAACTGCATGTAAAAGGATGAACTAGAAGCAATGAGATCAGTGAGGTGAGATTCTGGAAATTCTGTTTTGAAACGTTCTTAAAAAGGGAAGTGAGTATGATTGGATAGGGGGCTTTCACTGCAGTTTTGTTGAATGAATGACTGTTTTTTCTTTCCATTGCTTTGAAATCAGATTTATCTTATACACAACTCAGGACATCAGTTGAAGGACTACAGTCCATTACTATGGAACACTGTAGGTTTTACTTTTCCAGTCTTTGCTTTTCATTTATTCTTCCCTTAGGGAGCAGCAGGACCATTTCAGCTCTGCTTCAGATTCTAATGACTTTCATAAACTCAGAGGGGAAAGAAAGCATATGCTTCAGTATTTTCTTTGCCACAGGGAACATACATTTTGTAGGCAGAAAGAAGAAAATAGTGGTAGAGAGCAGAGTTCTTTGGTTTGCCATGGTTATTTTAGGTATGGGTTACATTGATTTGTTGGCTTTTAACATCAAGATACTCCCAGAAATTAGGGAGATTACACACTGACAGTCTTGGAATCTGGGCACAGCTTGTGGACATTTCCAAGGCTGAGAAGCATGTCTGTTGGAATTTCATGTGGTCAGTCCAACTCTCATGTTCATGGTCAACAGTACCAGGAAGTGTGGTTCTGTGACTGTATGGTCCCCATAGAAAGGGGACATTCCAGGTTTCCTGCTGAGCAGCCAGGGGAAGCAAAAAGGAACTTGGGAGAGAAGGCTAGAAGGAGATACAACCTGGTGGAGACACATGGGGTAAAGAGAGATGTGAAGAAGAAGCCATGCTTGCTTTTGGCCTTGAACTTGTACCAGGGACTTGGTTAACATGGAAGGAGACACTTGGAAGAGACATGGGTGAGAGACCCCTGGGGAGACTGACAATGGCAGCTTTTATCTTGACTTGGATTTTGCTTTTATTCTTTTCCTTCCAGACTTCCCTAGCCACTTCTGTCCCATTCCTATGTTCCCCTGCCAGAAGATACTTTAGACTGTGGCAAGTTTTCTGGGCTCAGTAGCTCTGCTTTGGGCCAACCCTGTTTGGCTGGGCATTTATCCATGAGGGGATGAGTTACCTTGTGTCTTTAATTGGAAACTATTATTCTTTCCTTTCTTTTTATGCATACAAATTCTAGTCAAGTTCTTTTCTACTGGAGGTCTTTAAACACTAAGAGTATGTTTCATCTTTATGTGGTGGATGGTAAAACCCATTTAGAGCAGAGAGATTTTGGGGGGACCCTGGGCTGCCCCTCAGTCTGCCTACTAATAGTCCTCCTCTAGTGCCCCCCATTCTGCTTCTCCTTGCCGTGATTTTCACTTTTGCTACACTCAGATCCTGTCTGTTCTTTCCATACCTTGAGTCCAAACCACCCCCACAGAGTGAATTGTCTCAGGCTCCTGTTCCTTCTAGAGGGACTTTCTAGCTAGCTGGACTGCCAGGAGACAGGACTGGGGGAATTTTGCAGGGCCCTGATTAGCTGTTGTCAGAGGGTCAGGTCACCTGGCATCAGCAAAGCAAATTACTTTGAAAGGAACTCCTTAGAGAGCCTCTGGGGAGTGTTGTGGGTTAATTTGTGTCCCTTCCCCCCCAATTCATATGTTGAGTCTCTAACTCCCAGAGCCTCAGAATGTGATTGCATTTGCATATAGAATCTTAAAAAGGTATATTAAAGTGAGATCATCCAGGTGAGCCCTAAACCTAATATGATGGATATCTGCGTCGGAAGAAGAACTTGGACACAGACACTCAGAGGAAAGAACAGGTGAACACACAGTGAGAAGACAGACTTCCACAAGCCCAGGGGTATAGTTTCAGAAGAAAACAATCCTGGTGACCCCTGAATCTCAGACTTCCAGCCTTTCAAATTGTGACAGAATAAATTTCTGGTGTTTAAGCCATCTGATCTGTGGCACTTTGTTATGGTGCCTCTGGTCAGTGAATGCAGGCTGACAAGCAATTTAAGACAGAGTGGTGTTGTGAGGAGAACTTTGAATGGAAACTTTGGCAATAAGGTGTTTATGGGTCTTCTTCCACTAGGGGACCTTCGCCAAGTCTCTTCATGTCATGAATCCTAGCTTCTGAATGTGTAAAATGAGATTGGGATTAGATGAGCTAACACTTGTAGTGCCTGTTACTGTGGGGACTGTCCCATTTGAGGTCCCTTCTGTCCCGCTTCTAAGTAGTTCATTCTGAAATGTTAATGTAAGGGCTCCAGGAAGGGCAGGCCTTTGAAGCACTCATTACGATCGTGTTGGGGCCATAGTTTTCTGTCCACAGCAACTTTCCTCCTTATGTCTACATTCTCCTAAAACTAGGGGAATACCTGCCTGGAGACATAATTAGCCTAATTCTCCCTCCTCGCCCACCAGAGGACTGCAGGCAGGCCCTGCTGTGCTGGTGTGACACACCAACTTTTAAAATAACACTCAGCCATGGACTCCAGTCCTATAAACAGGGCACAACTAGGTGATCTGCTCCTCCCTCTCATCCTCTGACCTCCTTTCCCATCTCAGGTAGCCTGGAGGTTCTGCTTCCAGAGTCTAGCTGTGTGCCTCCTGACCTGACAGCAGGAAAGAGCTTACTTTGAATGGTTAAGGAGGGCTACCTGACCTCATTGCTGGGTATGGAGGCACATCAAGTACCTACTTACCTCCAGGGGGCCTCATTCTGTCTTTTGGGATATTTTGTAACGAGTGCAGGTAAAATGCAAAGGTGGTAGAAACAATTCATTGAATAATTGAGCTGAGAGTTGATTTTTAAAATTATTATTAAGATGCTTGGATTTTTCTCATTGTTCTCCATCCCTGCCACCTTGGGACCTTGAAGACCTGGCTCTGAGGACTTGACCTTGATCCTTGTCCTTTCTACTTATAGATATCATTAGATTGTCACTTGTGCTGCTGCTTAGTTGGGAGACTCCATCTTATGTGAAGGTGTTATGGGTTGAATTGTGTCCCCACCCAATCCCATTCATATATTAAGTCTTGACTTTTAGTAACTCAGTTCATGAGCTTATTCGGAAATGGGATCATAGTAGATATGATTAGTTAGGATGAAGCCTTATTGGAGTAGCCCAATACAACTGGTATCCTTATTAAGAAAACTCCATGTAATTGAAAGATACACATATAATGGGAAAATTATAGGAACACATAAGGCAAACGCTATCTCCAAGGAATGTAGCTAGGGGAGAGGCATGGGAAACAGGCTTCTGATAGCCCTTAGCAAGGAACCAAACTTGCTCCCTGTTACCATCTTGATTTTGTACTTCCAGCCTCTAAAACTATGAGACAATATATCACTCTGCTGTTTAAATCACTCAGTTTGTGGTGCTTTGCTATGGCAGTCCTAGCAAACTTACAGAGAGAGAGTCCTCGGAACATACATAATCTTTATGTTCCATTCCTAAAAATAGGCCAGCACCAAATGTCCGGGTGTGGGCAGGTCCATGCTGCTTCACAGCTTTCTCTGAGCCATCTCATATGCATCATAGTCCCTTAAAGTCCCTGCTTGATCTGGAGAGTAAGATCATCCTATTCATCTTATCCCTGAACACTCAGGGGAAGTCATGTTGTTCATCTCCTCTGTCAGAGTTCAGCATAGGCTTCGACTTTTCTGGAAAGCCTTTCCTGATTCCTTGTCCCAAGGGTCTGGCAAAGGTTTTGGTCACCACTTTCAACATGGTGCCTATGAGTGAGTGTGTGTGTTTCTCTACACTAAAAAATTATGCAATACCAGCTGGGTGTCCTACAATTCAAATCTGACATCACGAATAGATAGTATTATATACCATTGGTTAAAGGACTGGTCCTGTAAGACTGTTGCCCCCCAATGCTTACTTCACATCAGTTGCAAACCCAGATTATGACCTTCTGACCTAACGACAATTGATTGAAGGTTCCCATGATCACCTCTTTGAACTTATATACCAACTGCAAGTCCAGATTGTTACCTGTATTTCTGACCAACTTGCTACATGTCAGAGTTTCTAGGACCCATATCCTGGTTTCAATTAGTTTACTAGAATGACTCATAGAACTCAGAGAAATATTTTACTTACCATTTCACTGGTTTATTATTAAAAAGAATGACTCAGGAATAGGCAGATGTAAGAGATGTGTAGGCCAGGTATGGGAGAAAGGTCTGGAGTTCCATGCCATCTTTGAGCATACCATGCTCTCCAAATTTCCATGTGTTCACCAACCCAAAAGCTTGAAGTTTTCTTTTTTGGGTTTTTAATGGAGACTTAATTACATAAGATAATTAATTAAATAATTGGCAATCAATGCTTGTTTCAACCTCTAGCCCTTTCTGCCTCCCTAGTCATCAGGGGGTGGGATTAACTTTTTATTTAATGTTGTTCTCCCAGGCAACCACATCCCATTCTTAAGTCCTTTCAAAATTCACCTCTATGGCTTCATGAGATAAAACCAGGTTCTTCATCAACATAAACTCAGTTGTGGTTTTGTTATGAATAAGAGGGCACCCATTTCATGGCTCTGAAGTGATTTAGCTGAGCACTGGAAACTAAACATCTTGACAAAAAATAAAATGTTCCCTTTGCTCTTATCTTTCAAGAACTTTCCAAACTGTGAACTGGGAACTCCAGAAGAGTACCAAATATATATGAGAAAGCTACAATGACCATCTGAATGGCCAAATTTACACATTTTTGTAATCACAATATCTCATCTGGGTTAAGTGCCCCTCTTACATGTTCTCACAGAACCCTAAACTTTTCCTCTCAACACTTACCACTGTGCCCCTAAATTGTTTGCTTATGCCTCTTTCTCTACCCCTGGGTTTTAGTTCAGATATGTTGTGATCAGTTTTGCATCTCTAGAGCTTTGTAAAATATCTGACAGTTAGTCCATCCTCCATTAGTAATTGTTGAATGAATGAACAAGTGAATGAACACATTATGTTCAGAACCCAAAAGCTGCACCAAAGCTGGGAGAGGATGTGGCTCATTAAGTAACACTGCTTTCTGGTGCCTGAAGTACTCAAAACAGCTTTGATTCAAAATGTTGGCAAAATAGACTGCCTCCACTATTTTGACTTTTTCAGAAATGAATTGATGAGGTAATACATTTTGAAACCATGCCACAGAAATATACCATGCTGTGCTTTTGAAACTGGAGTATGACAGCTAGGTTGTGCTTCTGGCTTGTGTCCTGCTCAGAGTTAAAAGAATTGACTTACAGGTCTCAACCTGAAGACTAAGAAGTGGCCTTCCTCTTTGGAGACTGGTTTCTATTCTTTCATAGGTAGAGAAAGAGAATTGGCACATGAAAACATGTTATCTTCTATAAGGAAGCAGCCAGCCGGGCCATCCTTGGTTATAGTAACACTCCTCTGATATTTATGAATATTCGCTAAGATGATCTAAATGCTTGATTTTAAGGCTCAAATGTAGAATTTTTGGAGTTCTAGAGCAGCTAAACTACAACCTACACTTGTGGAAATGCTCAATGGAAAAGTGACCTGAATTTTCTGGGTGCGAGCATTTTTTTTTCACATAGTTCTGCAAAACTGATTCCAGTGCTCCAGGGAACATGTGGAATGAGATAGTCTAGACCAGGGCTAGTAGTATTTTTTTCATGTAGTCTTGGATTGATAACAAATTAGTTCTCACCTTTTAATGACCACCCTTAAAGAACAAAAACAAATCTCTCCCTAGGAACAATGTAGGGTATATAATAAAGTGGGACTTGGACCCCCATTTCACCCACCTACATCTATGGAGTTCAATAATTAATAATATTGCATCCTGCCACTCTTCAATGAGACCCCAGAGTTCCCTACGTAGCACTTTAAGTAGCTGATGCCTATTGCAACAACTCAAAGCCTTTACCCTGAGCTCAGATATACCTCTCACTAAATAAGATGAAGAAAGTAAATAAATTATATTAAACATTATTAAAAAATAAATTAAATAGTTTTATTGTACAATCCATCATTTGAAATATGTTACCAGATCTTTCTATAAGTAAATATTTTAGACTTTGCAAGCCACAAATGTCTTCATTTCATAGTCTAATTTGTTTCTGTTTAAATTTTAGCTTTATTTTATTAATAACTATAAAAACCATTCTTAGCTACTCTGTGCATAAACAGACTGTAAGCTGAATTTGATGCACTGGTCAGTTTGCTGAGCCTTCTTGTAAAACATTGTGCTTTAAAAGTATGTGAAGATGATGATAATGTTCACCATGGAAACCTTTGGTTGAAAGATAAAATTCTTTGGTAGAGAGATAGATAAGAAGGGCATAAGGTACCCATTTCATGTGCATGATTATATAAAGTTATAAAATTCTAGCATGTATAATTCATGTTATGTTGGATACTCAAAATATAATACTGGTATAAATAGAAAATGAATCATATGTTCTTATTGGGTTATAGTTTGCAGCTCAGAAAGTACATAATCATCTCCAAATCTGACTGCTTGAATGTAACTTATCATCTTGTTTTTTTCTGAACCTGTTGGATGGGTGGAACTTAGTTCAGGCAGCTGTGAATATCTGTTGACATCAAAAATCATCTTACAGTAGGTGGAAATGTAAGTTGTTACAGAACATGGGAATGTTCTTGAACAATCTGTCTTCCCTGAATCTGAGCTTTAGCTGAGACTTCAGACAGCTGCATTTGCCCTAGCATATATGTAAATGGTTGCATTCTTCTTACTGTAATGGACTCTGTGCTCTTGAATTCTCTGAGAAATAATGGATATTCTAATCCTGCAGCCACCAAGTAAGAATTTATTAAAGCTTATATGTAACAGTGTAACCTAAGAAGGGGAGGCTCCATGTTCCCATCCTAATGAATGAAAGTGTAGCTGAGCGGAGAGGGGAAACTAAG
Organism: Galemys pyrenaicus; assembly: GCA_019455555.1. Classification (NCBI taxonomy): domain Eukaryota; kingdom Metazoa; phylum Chordata; class Mammalia; order Eulipotyphla; family Talpidae; genus Galemys; species Galemys pyrenaicus. The sequence goes on along the minus strand of JAGFMF010011756.1, from coordinate 5,709,966 downwards.
ATGAACTTGGGAGAAAAAGTTTGGACAGAGGATACTGGGAGAAGGTAGTAGCAACTGAGACATGTGAAATGTGCTTGCTTCTTGGCCTTGGTCTTGCACCAGGGACATGGGGGACATGGAAGGAGACACTTGGGAGAGACGTGGGTGAGAGACCCGTGGGGATGCTGATGATGGCAAGCTTTATATTGACTTGTACCTTAGGTTTACTCTTTTCCTTCCAGATGTGCCCAAATACTCCTGCTCTTTCCCTATGGTTCCCCTCCAAAAATTGCCTTAGACTTGTGGCAAGTTTTCTGGCCTCGGTGGCCCTGCTTTGGGCCAACCCTTTTTGGCTGGGCATTTACCCATGCAGAGATGGGTAACTTTGGGTGTTTAATTGGAAGCTACTATTTTTTTATGCACACTAATTCTATTAAGGTTTTTTTTCTTTTGATGGTCTAGGTATGCAGCAAAGGTATGTTTTGGTTTGATGTGGCCGATAGTAGAACCCATTTAGAGCACGTAAGTATGGGGTCCAGGGTTGTCCCTCAGCTTGCATGTTAACATATGCAATCCAGGATAAGGGGGTCATCATCAAGTACAGGGTTTATATGCTGCTCCCCCAAAAGATAGAAACACCATTTAAAAAGGGTTTTTTTAGAAACTATTTTATTCTTTTTATATTTGTGTAGAAGAACTAGGGTATAGGCCATAAGTGCGAGGAGTGAGAGGATTCACCTGCGACAGAGTGGGGAACAGAACAGGCAAATATACTGAAGTACACTGCTGAGGAGAGCAGTGGGACAGGAGAGGTCTGCTCTGCCATGTGGGTCAGCTCCCTGGCCTGGGATTGAACTCAGGTCTTGGCAGAGGTAGACTTAAGACTTAACCCCTAGGCCACAAGGGAGGCCCACCATTTGAGCAGTTTTAACCCAGCATATTTAGAAGGTTGGGAGGACCTTTCTTTGTTCTTCTTTTGGTGAGCTCATTCCATCTTCTGGGCATGTTCATGATGGAATACATATCATTAGCCTAGAAGCTTGTTATCCTGAAGGGTTTGTTAATGGTAAAAACTTTATTTCATCTCATGTATGTATTAGAAGTCCTTCTTAAAGATAGCAGCAGTCACTTTCAGAGTGTGGCTAGTAGGTGACTTTGCCTCCCATCTGCTTTTTTATTTTATAATGCTTTCACTTTATAATGACTTAGTGATTCCAAAGTTAGTGTCAGTGTTGGCTATGCTTTTTTTTTTTCACTACTGAAATCAAGTCACTCTCATAGATATCTATGATCAAGATGAAGACCGAGAAGTAAATATATTGATGAAAAAAGTGCAACACACTTATGTTAGTCTAAATGGTTCTAGAAGCAAGAATAAATGCAGAACTTTTTTCTGGAATAAAACACTGTTACAGGGGGGTCTCCAGGGGAAATGGGGTGACCTAGTTGAGAGTCCTGAACTCCACACTTAAGAACTCAGGACAAAATTCAAAATCAGGGAACCACAGAAAAGTTATGATTTATTTTCAAGGGGAGTGGGAAGAGGGAGAACATAGAAAGAGATTAATTGGTGGATGTGTCTTACCAGTAACACAGTCAGCTGAGTCTCTGTGACAAGCTGAAAGCAGGAAAAGCAAGAGAGCTCACACCCATGTGTTCAGTTTTATACCAAGCATTGCTGCTTAACTTCACCCTTAGTCCACTGTAACCCCCCTCTTTGGAAGGTCGGAATCACAGCAGATTCATGGCATGATGGAAGTTATAATCCTCAGTGCCTGAGATCTCTTTGGCATGGAGGTGGGGATGGAGTCCATAAAATATCACTGGGTGGAATTCATTCAGGACATACTGTTCCTTGACCAATACCACTAAATGAGGACCATTACTTAGAATAATTTTCCAGGAATGGAATAGAAAATTGGCAACTTGCTCCTCCTCCCCCCACTGTCAGTTTGTGAATCTTACAAACATATTGGATTATTATTATCTGTCTTCACTGAAGTATATGCCTTGTTAGGTGTGGATAATCCAAGAAGGTTTCTAAAGCCCATTTGGGCTTTTGTCTGCATTTTTGGGGTCCTGCAGAGCAAAATCTGGACAATTTCAGAGACCCACCCTACTCTTCCACTTCAATCATTTTCATTTTTGGATCCTAGTAGTTTGTGAGAACACAGGAAAGTGGAGACATATAAAATAAATATATAGATTTCTCTATATATGAAAATCCAAGTGTAGAAGGCAATATGAACCATTTGTTTGCCTTACTTTTTTATGATAATACATCTAAATAGAAGCCATGAATTATAGTATGAAGATATGCTTTCTTTGGTGTCAGAAGTTCCTAGCAAATCATAAGCCCACAATTGTTATTATAGACTTTAGGAGAAGAGCAGGGTTCGAGTCCTGGCTCTAGTCTTTACTATGTGATCTACTTCTCTTCGAAGCTTAAATTTCTTATAAGTAAATTGCAGCAAATAATAATTCCTAATTTATAGGGTAGTTGTTCCCATTAAAGGAGACACTATATTTGATAGAAGTTTGTTATATTATGTGGAGAGTTATATAAATGTTAATTAATTTAATTTAAACATATATTGGCAATATTTCTCTCCTCTGGCTTCTTGCCTGGCAGCTCTTCCAGGCCCCAGAGATCCATGCTGACTGTTTCCATAAGACATCGGTGCAGATGAAGCATGTGGTGGCGGCTGAGTTCTCCACTTCCATCTGGATGTTTTTGGCATTGTGCAGACATTGTTTCAGCACGCTCAAGTCACAATGAAAGATAATATTTTTTAAAAATCCCTACACTATATTGGTTGTGTGTAGTCAGTGTTCATTATATAGACCCTTGTCCACTGAGAACCTGCCTTTTAAAGCTTCCTGACCCACCCACCCATCATAGGTAGTGCTGCTGGGAAACTGTTGTCAGATCAGAGCTTCACGAGTGCACTTCTATTTCCTTCAATGAGATCAGTATCCTTAGGCATCCTGACAGAGTCATCTGGAAAAAACACATATATCAAATAACTATGCTTCAGAAGTTAAAAAAAAAAACCTAGACTATTCTATAATCAATAAATTATTATTTATATGTGACAATTACTTCTAGGGGATGGAGAAAGGGATAATATTGCAGGAAGAGGTTTAGGTTCTTAAATCTAGCTCTTAAGAATGCCAAAATTACATGTAACAAACAGAGTTCAGGGTCAGGGTCAGGGCAACTTATTTTAGAACACAACATCTTGTTCTTTAGAGAAATAAACTCTTTTACTGAGAAACAGATGAGCTCAGGGACACAACACTAGTACGGGGTCTTGCAAAGTCAGCACCGTTTTTTAACTTCAAATAGATTAGAGCTTGACTACCAGCCATGGTGTCTGGGCTTCACATGTTGCATCAGGGTGGGAGAGTGCTGTGTCCAGCAGAAAGAAGTCAGATGAGCGACCACAAATCTGATGACCCTGGCTTTCCCTTCAACTTTCCCACTTTCCACTGCTCATTACTTTCCTCCAGATTCATTGTTTTCATTGAATCAAAAGAAAGAATCCATTCTCTTCCCATGATTATACCTAACAAATCTTATATACACCTGGTTTGGGAGCTGGGAGACCTGAGGTTTTGTGCTGTATTAGTGCCATCTAGAAGTGTGATTCTGGAACAGCAGAATCTCCATAAAAAGGGGAGGTTTTATGTTCCTTGCCCCACCTAATTAAGGGCAGAGCTGAGCAACAAGGTGATGGTACCGTAGACTTGGAGACACAGGAGGAGAGACACATGAAGCAGAAAGACATGTGAAGAAGGGGCCATTTTGCTTCTTATCTTTGGACTTGCAAAAAGGACTTGGGCATCAAGTTAGAGACACATGGAGCTGGGACATGTCGAGATACTTGAGGGAGATGTGGGTGAAATAGTTGCGGAGACTGACAACTTGTATTTTTACTCTTTTCCTCCCCGATTTGCTAGGTCCCTTTTGTCTTTTTCCTATAGGTCCCTGCCAGAAAGTGCTTTAGACTTGTGGTAACTTCTCAGGCCTCAGCATTTGCCCATGAGGGGAATGGGTAACTTTAGGTGTTTCATTGGGAAACTATATCCTTTCTCTTCTTTCTTCTCTATGAATACTAATCCTATTAAAGTTCTTCCACATCAAGTGTATGTTTTGATGGTAGAACCCCTTTAGAACATGTAAATTTGAGGACCATGGAATATCCCCCAGTCTGTATGCTAACAGCTGTATGCTCCAAGTTTAGATTTCATCTGTGTGAAGAAGAGTTTGAGCACCATGCTTCTTGTTTCTCCTTGATTTGCATTTCTCTACCATCATCATATTGAAGAGGGAAGGATGACTGTGCTTGATTTATATTTTACCTCCCAAAGTCTATAATACAGACAAATAAGATTTTTATATACTATTTATTAGTGCCCTTAACTGATTTCCAAATGTGTTAGCAATGCTGGTAAGTTTAATTTTTTTTCATCAACTGGCAAGAATCATTTAGAATTGGAGTGCAAGGTGATACCAATATAAGGGGCATGGTTGTTAAAAGCAGCCGATTCTTTTTTACATTAGCTAATTCTACAAAGAGGTCATGAACACTGGATTAGTAAATACTAAACCATTAGTTCTAAGAGAAATATAGTTATGTTTCTGTGACCCCCCCCAAGTCACAATATTTTTATCAATCATAATATATAAATTTGTTTATATTTAAAGCCATTTTATGTAATAAATGTTGGTTCATTAACTGGACTCAGCGCCAGCAATACTATAACTTCTGCCTGAAGGATGCTCATCTCGTATTTATTTTATGCATAAGACATTACATTCTTGTGCTTAAGAACACTGGGCAGCATTTCTGCACTATGCTTGGGGACCATTTTAGACAGTGAATTTCCATGCAAAAGTAAAAAATGTAAAAAGTGTGGCACTAAAAATACCATGGAAAGGACATTTGTTTACAGCAGGAGAGCTGAACCAAGAAGGCAGAACGTCGCCTTGTTCAACCTCAGTGTGGAAAAAGCATGCTGGACAACTCAAAATTTTCTGTGCTTTGAACGTTTCTGAGAATGACTATGAAGATGTCAGCAGTACTGATTTAGGGGTTACAAATAAATGTCAGTGATTAATTTTGGCAGTCAGAACAAGAGGGCAATGCCCAGGGAAAACTAATGGCCAACACACCCAGAACCCCAGGAAACACTTGTCAGAACTGACGAAACTAACAGAGGCCAGGAACACCCGGAGGGGTGAAGACAGGCCCTCACTCCAACCTTTAGGCAGGCTGATAGTAGAAAATAGAAAAAGGGAACTTATTGAAATATACTGCTAAGAGAAACAGAAAAAGATCTGTAGTACTGTAGAGTGAGGGGTCCAAGGTTCTATTTATACTCCAGACATCAGTGATCAGTCAGAGTGACTAGTCTTGGGTGTATCCCAACTGATCTAAATTAGCATAAGGGATCAGCTTCCAGGCCAGGTCCCCTAGCATTCCCATCTGCTCCCATTATCTATACAAGCCTCTCAAACTTGCTGCTGGGCAAGGAGTGTGGACATTTTAAATTTAGTAAGGATACCACAATAGAGGGCAAGAAATGCCAAAAAAGACCCCACCCCAAGCTATTGCTGGGGCTGATGAATTACACAGTGGGGACAGAGTAGAAGGCAGGGTGACTTAGAAACTCTTGTCAGGTCCTATGGAGTCCCACCCTACCTTTCCTTGCAGTTGTTCTACCATGGACTTGGTCCACCCTGAGCTCTTCCTGCATGTACTGTTGATACCGTAACTTCAGGTTTTCAGGCCTAGTCTTCCAGCCAGGAATGGACTCCATGCTGCAGTGGCAGCACTAGGTCCCAGCCACTAGACCTGGGTTGGTGTCTCACCAAGTCGCAGAAGGAACTCTGCAAGCAGGCAAGGAGAGGCAGATCTGTTTAGAAAAAGTTTATTGAGAAGGAAAGGAACAGAACTAAAATGGGACTTCCAGGCCAGCAGAGCCAGGCCAGGGAGGGGCAAGGGAGCCAAAGTGCAGCTGAGCTTCAGGGAATATATACTTTCTTTCCCTAGTCACTCCAAAGCTCCACTAGTCTCTTTGTGATTGGTTGTTTCTAAATGGTCTCATTCATTCTACCACATTACATCCCTTATCACTCCTTTGTTCTTGAAATGTCCTTTTCCCTTTAGTCCTGGGGCACTTGCTAATTCCCTTTGGAATTTTGTCCCATCTCCAGATCTTCCCTTCTTTTAGGTCATTCTTATCTAATTCTTCTGAGGCTCCACAGTCTTCTCCCTGAACTGCCTAGTCACTCCTAACTTGCCCTTGCTTGACCTAGGGCCTCACTGTCTCTCAATGAACTTTGCTTTGCTTCCCCTTGACTTGGCTTTGAATTCTTTCATGGCCATAGTTAAGGACCAAGAACCCCAATATTCAGAAACACTAAAGGAATTTGGAAATGTGGACTCTAAATAAGAGGATCAATTACACGTTATATGAGATTATTCTAGGTTTTAGTGTAAGGGAACACAAATGTTTGTTTTGTCTGAAGTCTTCATGTATTATTAGGGTGATACCTAATCTCCCATAATAAAAAATGTAAATTAAAGTGGCTTGAAGAAAATAGAGGCTTATTTTCTGTTGTGAAGAAAATTAGGGTGTATGCCTCTCTGGTGAAGGAATTCACCAGAGAAAGTGTGAACAGAAAGTTTTATTAAAATACTATGTGAGGGAGCCAGGAGATATTATCTACTCATGAAGAAGGGCAGGGCTTGAGGCATTTTATGCTCACTGAGAGTCAGTTTGCATCAGTTTCCATTGATGCTGGGTTTTCACCATTGTTTGACACAGAATGTGGCCTGACTCTGCTTGTTACAGGGCAACCCTAATATAAAATGGGTTTGCCTGACTGGGTCCTCACCCACGCATTTGAAAGGCACTTATAATAAGCACCAACTGCAGGCACACACGACAAAGTTTAATAAACAGTTTTATTTTACAAAAGAAGGGGAAATAAAGTAGTAATAACACAGGGAGAAGAGAGAGATACAAATCCGTAAATATCCCACACACCCATAATCCACTTAGGACCACCTTTCCCCTTAACACTACCAGATCCTCTGAGCTAGAACCCAATGGCGCATTGAGAGCTGGCTCTGAACCAAGGTAGATGACTTTGAATAAAGAGAGCTCCCAAGGCCCACATTTTTGGTTTTATACCCAGCCTGGCTGCTTAACTCCACCCTCAGGTCCTAGTGTCCACTCTTCGATAATCATCTTATAGGATTTGTGGTTCTGGAATATTTGTGTAATCCATTCAGGACTGCCTTTCCCCCTAACATGCTCCCTTAGTCAACATTAAGACCAAGTTCATATGGCAACTTTATCAAGTTCCCATATCTATTCAAGTCTCCTAAATACACCTCCTGGGCAGCAATGGGGACAAAGTTCTTAACCTTAGTAATGACAGCTTTGTTACAGGGCAACCCTAATATAAAATGGGTTCCTCACACTGGGTTTTTTACCTGCGCGCTCAGAAGACTTAAAAGTCCCAACTCTAGGTACACGTGGCAAAAGTTATTAGCACGTTTTATTTTATGAAAGAAAGGTGAATAAAATAGTAATAACTAAAGGAAAAAGAAAGGGATACAAATCCACAAATACTCTACCAGATCTAAGCAATGGCGCGTTGAGAGCTGGCTCCGAGTTGAATGAGATTGCTCCGAAGGCGGGGGTCTGGCTCCTCAGTCAGAGAGAGAGTGTGTCCCAGGCTCACCTCGGTTTTATATCCAGCCTGGCTGCTTAACTCCACCCTCAGGTCTTAGTAATCCACTCTTCCATAATCATCTTATCGGATTTGTGGTTCTGGAACACTGATGGTTTGGAGTGGGGGTTGGAGTCCACACACCCATAATTCATTTAGGACTACCTTTTTCTGGAACACTGATGGTCTGGAGTGGGGGTTGGAGTCCACACACCCATAATTCATTTAGGACCACCTTTCCCCCTAGCAGCTTGGCATTTTCTTTCTTATAAGATTATACAAATACCCCAAGTGAACTGTTCTGATTGGCAAATAGTTGCTTTCCTCCTGGGTTTCAGACACCACAGCTGTATTCTAACTCACAGGAAGAGTAAAGAAAATAAATCTAGGACATCTTTGCATATGTTACTGCAACTCACACTTACCAAAAGGCAGGCTGGGATATGTATTTCCCTAGGGCAAGTCACGTGTCTAAGCAGATGAGTCAAATGGATTTTGGAGATCAAATAACTGTTTCAGTGACACTGTACTGTTGCATTAATTTTACTCATTCACTTCAAAGCCCTGAGGCAATAAAAATGGCACAATGGTAAGATTGACAGCTTTAAAGTAGTGCTGGTTTGTTCTTAGAACCTGCTTTGGATTTTTAAATCTAAAGACACCTCTGCCAAACATTAGACATAAAATTATCCTGAAAGTAAGTCCTTGGCTGGGTATTAAAACAGCAAGATTTCCTAGTGTTTAACTCAGATCTGCTGCTGGTTAAACCCTTACCTACAAATTGCTATTCCGTACAACCTACACCAAAAAATACATGTGTCAGGCACTTGTGAGGTTATCTGAAGGAAGTATTATTGTAGCAGTATGAAATCCATAGAAAGAGGAGGGTCTAGGTTTTCTGCCCTGCCTTAAAGAAGGTGGAGCTGAGCTGGGAGGACAAACTGAAGACAGGAAGAAGGAGAGGAAGGCTAGGAAGAAGTCCTGGAAGAACATGGAGCAGAGAGGCTTGTGCTTGGTTTTTGGCCTTGGACTTGTACCAGAGAGTTGGGGCATGAAAGGAGACACTTGTAAGAGTGAGAGGTGGGTGATAGACTGTGGGGAGAGTGACAATGGCAGCCTTTTTGTTTTTATGTGGTAGATGTCAGAATCCATTTAGATAAGGCAGCCTTGAGGGTCTGGAGTGCCCCTCATTCTTTTATGGGGCTGCAGTAGGCAAAAACTGCTCTGTGTTGCTTCCCTGCAAGTTATTGTGGCAGTTATGTAGCAGTATACTGCCTGGATCATAAAGTAAACCAATCAAGTGTAAACTAAGTTAATTTATGCTTCGTTGCCAGGATTCCGCCTCTCGCCACAAAAACCTATATCAAATACTATCCTCTGTTAGGCTATAGCCCTTATTGTTATAGCCCTTAATTCTAGTTTATAACCTTTTAAACTTTTTAAAAACTCTCTGACCTCAAAGCCTCCTCTACCGCCTGTTTAAATTCTGTCTCCTAACATTATCATATGTTAGGACAATGGACCTGGAGAGAGAAGGGCCCGGATGGAGTAGAAATGGGATGTCTGGGATATGAAGAAAGGCATAGAGTCAGGAAAACTTAGGGTAAGTTCCTGTGTCCTTATTGTGAAGGGCTGGGAAGGACAGGCTGAGATTTCTCTTCTTAGTTTGATAATAATGGAAACCGTGATAGTTTTTAAACCTATGTGATTGTGTTTTGAATGATAACTTCCTACAATGTGTAGAATAGATTAGATTAGGGTGATGAAATTAAAGTGAACATTTGTTTTTCATTACTCTTTCATTTATTCACTTACCTATTTGCAAGTCAAGATTTGGTTTGTGAATGTGTTAGGGGGAAATGTATTATTAGGGTTACCCTGTAACAAGTGGACCAAGCCTCCACTATCAGCTCATGAGACTGATATATTGATAAGGGTTCATGTAGAAATTAGAAACTACTCTAGGAACTTCAAACAGGAGGGATTTAACACAGGAATCAGAGGCTTATTAAATAAATGAGAAAATGAAGGGGGAATTAGTAGAACTCGTTTGTGGATAAGAAATAAAAAATGCTGCAATCATAGAAATTCCGGCTACAAGCTCATCTACTAGCAACAGCAAAAATTAATGATTGCAGGAAGACACCAGGAAACTACTATTCAAACCTTACAACCACCCTCTGGTAAATCCCATACAGCCTCTTGCCACAGTCCTAGTGTAATTGTGCTCCCCAGGAAAAGGGAAGTTTCCCTGTTTCCTGCCCATCCAAGGAAGGGTAGCACTGATCAAGGAAGAGGAGAAGCTGGAGAGGAGACTGGGGAATGAAGAGGGATGAAGATCAAATAAGTCCTGGAGGAGGTACATGGAGCACAGAAGAGGCTGCTCTTGCTTCTCAACCTTGGACTTGTACCAGGGACTGGGGGGACATGGAAGGAGACACTTTAAAGAGACAGGTGGGAGACCCATGGGGAGGTTAACAATGACAGCATTTATCTTGATTTTGCTTTTGCTTTTTTCCTTCCAGACTTGTCTGGACTCTTCTGGCCCTTCCCTGTGGGTTCCCACTAAGTGATGCTTTTCGGGCCTTAGTGGCCCTGCAATGGGGCAACCTGTTTTGACTGGGCATTTACCTACTATGGGATGGGTAATGTAGGGTTTTTTTGTTTTGTTTTGTTTTTTAAGATTTATTTATTTATGCATACAAGAATTGGGGTACAGGCCAGAGGTATAGGGGGTAAAAGGATTCACTGAGACAGAGCGGGGAACAGAACAGGCAGATTGACTGAAATACACTGTTTAGGGGAGCAGTGGGTGAGGCAAAAGAGGTCTGCTGTGCCATGTGGGTCACCTCCCTGGCTAGGGATCAAACTCTATGCTACAGTGGCTATGGATGCTTCATAGTGTGGTGCTTAACCCCTTGTGCTACCAGAGAAGCCCCAACTTTGGTTGCTTGATTTGGAAACTATATTCTTTTTCTTAGTTGCACATTAACTGTACTACTAAAGTTCCTTTCCATTAAAAGTTTTACACACTAGAGTGTATTTGTCTTGGTGCAGTAGATGGCAGAAACTATTTAGAGCACACAGATTTTGTGGTTCTAGGGGGTATTACAGGGCAGGGAGAGGGGCACCCTAGAACTCCTGCTTGTTCTAAATGGGTTCTGCCATCCTCCTCATCAGTATAAAACATAGAAGACCTTTACTGAAAAGGAACTTAAATACAATTAGTATGCCATACAGAAAAGACAAAGAATATATTTCTAAATCAAGCACCCAAAGTTAGCCATCACCTTGTGGGTATAAGTCCACCCAAACAGGATTGCCTCAGAGTAAGTCCCAAAAGCCTGCTGCCACAAGTCTAATGCACAATCTGGTGGGAACCCATAGAAAAGGGTCAGAAACAACCAGACAAATCAGAGAGGAAAAGAGCAAAATCAAAATCAAGATAAAAGCTGCATTGTTAACCTCTTCACAGGTCTCTCACCCACATCTGTTTCAAACAGTTCAGGACCAAGAAGCAAATGCAGTTTCTTCACATTTCTTTTTGCACCGTGTGCCTCCTCCAAATCCCCTTTTGCTCTTCATTCAGCTTCTGTTACAGGGTAACTTTAATATAAAATGGCTTACCTGACTGGGTCCTCACCTGCACACCTGAAAGGCACTAATAATAAGCACTAACACATAACAAAGGATAACAAAGGGTTTTATTTTATAAAAGAAGGGGAAATAAAGTAGTAATAATACAAGTAGAAGAGAGGGATACAAATCTGTAAATATCTTACCAGATCCTCTGAGTTGGAACCCAATGGCGCGTTGAGAGCTGGCTCTGAAGAGATGGCTTTGAATGAAGAGAGCTCCCAAGGCCCACATTTTTGGTTTTATACCTAGCCTGGCTGCTTAACTCCACCCTCAGGTCCCAGTGATTTACTCTTCAATAATCATCTTATAGGATTTGTGGTTCTGGAATATTGGTGGTCTGGAGTGGGGGTTGGAGTTCATAAACTTATTTGTGTAATTCATTCAGGACTACTTTCCCCCTAACACTTCCTTTCCCAGTCTCCTCTCTAGCTTCTTCTCCTTGGCCAGGTCCACCTTCCCTTGGGTGGGGCAGGGAACCTGGTATCTCCCCTTTTTCCAGGATACCACCTTGTCACAATATTAATGGCTTCTGTATTTCCTTTGACTTCCAATTCTCAGACTAGCTCTCATTGTCAGAATCTAATTTGGATTCCTGCAGGCAGTGTAGCTTCTAAATCTGTCATAAGGAAGAGAGCATAACATAGGGAAAATGGTGCTAAATTGCTGACATAATTTGATGCCTTTGGGAAGGGTGTTGCCATTGCTCCTTCCGTGGACTGGCTCATTCCTGGCTATATTGAATCATTTAGCCATAAGCATTACCCTTAATTTATCCAATTCGAATAGTCTCAGGACTTTTCTTGGGACACCAGAGAATAGATTTTCTTTATTTTGCCATACTTAAGTCTGGGAATGTAGAAAACTAACAGTGTAGAAGCCATCTTGTGTTCAAAAGTTAGAACCTGCCAGAGAATCATTTTAGTTAATACAGAGGAAAACAGAACTACACCAAAAGATCAAGTTCTGATGACATTCTTTGAGCTGCTGCATGAAACCATGCTGTAAACTAAGCTTATTACCAAAATAAAAGCTAAGCAATTTACCAATATTTTTAGCTAATAAGCTGCCTCTCTGTACAAGTTATTTGGATTAGGTTTTCTGTCATTTGAAACTGAAACTGTTGTGGAAAGATCAGGGTGAGGCCACAGGAACCCAGGGCTGAAAGACAGAGACAGAATGAGGAACAATGGGTGATTTATTGAAATATACTGCTAAGAGAGTGAGATAGGAGAGGTCTGCACTTAAAGAAGGATTTGGGGCTACTTTTATAACCTGTTTACATGGCTTTTCTTGACTAGGGAGACGGTTTGGGCTGCTTAATGTTGGAATGTCTGGTCTTGGGCATTGACCTTTGACACAGAATGTGTCCTGGCTCTGCTTCTGTATTCAGGGTCAAAGTGATCAGTCTTGTGCCTGTTTCCCATAGCAACTTTATCAGTTCCCTTTATTCAAACCTAGTAAACCTTCCTGCTGTGGAAGGCGTAGGGGTTTATTAATTATTAAATGATACCTACAAAAACTAGTGATAGTTCTGTTTCAGTTTCACAATTCTTATTTTGGGATACAATAATTAATAAAACATAGATCCTGGTCCTAAAAATCTCATTAAATCGACACATTCACAAGTAACTAATTACAACAAATGAAAATTATCCTTGATGGTAATGAAAACTTAGAGTAGAAAACTTTAAGATGGAAGTTCTCACATAAACACCTGTGATGGGGGTAGAGCTGATCTTAAACTAAATTTCTATGGAAGTTTCTAGGAATCTAAGGTTGGGTCTGAATACATTATCAATAGAGGTGAAGGCAAAGAGGATCACCAGCCATGGAAGACCAACCTAATCTGACCCCCAACACAATAAATTCCAGTGATTCTATCAAAGAACATAAAAGACCACCCCTTGTCCTGGCAAAATGCAGGCCTCTCTCATACTTACCCCTTTAATAGGCAGTTCTGAGGTTTTAAGACTGCCCATCTGTGTATATGTTGGTGCCTTTTCTTTTTTCCTTTATTTAATAAACTTGCTAAGTACTGATAAACGAGAGCTTCTGCTAAATTCTTTCTCAGAAGGATCCAAGAAGCCCATGCACTGAATCCCACCAATGTCACATTTTAGCCTAAAAGAACAAAATCTGACCACCACTGAATATGTCAGAAAATCTGATCCATATGTTGAGTAGCAAATACACTCTGTGACTGGCTACCATGAACCACAGTAGAAGCAAAGCAGAATAGAGGGATAGGTACAAGTACCTGGCATTATGTTTCAGAAGCAACAGAAAGGGAATCCTTTTAGTTCAAAGTTTTGCTTTATTATGCATTCTCAACAAAATATCTTTCATAGAGGCAAGAGCAAATTTGCCATCATGGTTTCTGAAAAAGTCACAAGGAAATGTTATTCTCTTGCAACTCTATAAATGGAGGTATATCTTTTATTGCTATACAGTCATTGGTTGCTTAACAACAGGATACATTCTGAGACAGGTGTCATTAAAATATTTCATTCAATCATCATGTGAATGACATAATTGTTAACGGACAGAAGGAGGGTACCCTGGGACCCCCAAACCTGCCTGTTGTACCATCTGCTGCATAAAGACAAACATAGACTTAGAGTCTTAGAACTTCAGTAGAAATAGAAAATAGTTTTAATACAACTAGTATGTAATAAATAGAAGAGAAAGAATAGTGTTAAAATAGTTTTCAATTAAGCACTCCAATTTACCCATGCCCTTGTGGGCAAATGCCATGTTAAACAGGGTTGGCCCAAAGCAGAACCACTGAGGTCCAAAAGCTGCCACAAGTCTAAGATCCCTGTTTTCTCTAGCTTCTCCTCCCTGCCTGCCCAGCTCTATCCATCCTTAGGGTGGGGCAGGGAACCTGGAAACTTCACTTTCCTGGGGATTACCTTGTTACAAAATTACACCTAGATTTTATAGCCTGCTGCACACCTAGATTATGTGATATATCCTACTGGGACCACCATCACATAATGCAGTCTGTTGTTGACAGAAATGTCGTTAAGCAATTTATGACTATGTGCATATAGATGGGCAAATAAATATAGATGTAAATTCTTACCGTTAAAGTATAACAATAGTGTTGGACACTTGGTCTTGCTTAGCAGCAAAAAAATTCCCTTTTTTGAAACTGTATTTGAGGGTACCCTCTGGTAGGCAGTACTCACAGGAGATCCGAGCTCTGGAATAAAAAGATTTGTTAAAGCTGTTTGTAACTGACTTAACCTGAGAAGGCGTTTCTCTACAGCAATGCTTATCTTAATCAAAGATGAAAACATTTGGACAAATTCATTCATAACTATAACTCAATATTATTACATGACATCCCATGGAATAGATCAAATCTAAAGGGAGATTTTAATTAAAGAGACAGTGTTACACTTACTAATTAGCCCTTGTTTGCTTATCTTTTTTTCCATGAGCAGATTTCTTGTCAGAGTTGAAAATGTCTTTATAACTGCCTTTCTCTCTCCATATGGCTGCCTCCAACTTAGACTGTCCATGGCACTTTGCTAAGGAGAGATGGAGTTGAAGAGGGTGGGTAGAGCAATGGGTTTTTTGCTCCAACTAGCAGGTACAAGGTTTCTTCCATTTCTCAGAACTAATTATTCTTTAAAGATTTGGCAATGCTCTGTCTCAGATAGAAATGATGTTTCAAAATTGTACTTTTTCACTCTCTGGGCAACAATGTAGTCATATCTGTTTCTCAATTTATCATTAAATCCCCTTCATCTGTTCATTTTCAGGAAGTCCTTTTCTGCTTCTTGTTGTTTTCCTTGACTATGAATTATCCAAGAAGTTTAGGCATTTACTCAATCTTAAAAGGAGACTTGTGTTTCTAAATCCTGGGCAGGGAGATAATTGAAATTCTTATCAACTCACCAGTGAGTTTTAGGATTTATGGTTCTTGATTTCAGGCCACTGAAACCGGATGCTGTTCAGTTTAATTTATTCTCATCCAATTCCTTTGTAGCTTTTCATGGTTAAAGGTCTTGACTTATATTTTACATGCTCTGCTATCTTTCCTAAAATATAAATATCATGCTGTGTGTCAGCTACCTCCCTGTTCATGAATGTTTAGACCTTGGCTTTGATTCTGCATCCCCTATCTAGACTCCTTGTTATTTTGGAATTTTTGTTGTTGTTGTTGGAGTCCCTGATTTTCTTTCCTGCCAGTAAAACTGAGAAACATTTCTAAGCCATTAGAGATTGGCTCTAAAAACAAAAGTGGTCAAGATTTTAGTCTCTTCCTAGAAGACTTCTTAACTTGTTTTAAGGTTTATTTTTATTTAGGTGTAGAAGAGCTGGGGTGTGGACCAGAGTGGCGGGGGGCAGGCAGTGAGAGAATTCACCAGAGATAGTGGGGAGCAGAACAGGTGGATCTACTGAAATACACTGTTGAGGGGAGTAGAGGGTAAGACAGGAGAGGTCTACTGCACCATGTGAGTTAGCTCCCTGCCTGGGGATCCAACTCATTCTGTATGGTAGTGCTGAGACTTTAACTTCTGTGCCACCAGGGAGGTCCCCAAGCCCCTTAAATTTTACATTAATTTTCCTGCTGCCTTGATAACTAGACATGTCTACTAAGAAGCATGAGGGCAATCTTGAAGAAACTACAAAAGCCCTATTTTACCTTTCCTTTAGGAGTGAGGATGGTTTCATACTTTACAAGTCTTCAACTAAGTGATGTTCATTGGTATAAAGAAGTTAAAATGTTTCAGTTCCAAGGTAACTTTCAGCGTTTGTGAATTTCTCGTATTGATTGGTAGTTTCTTCCTCAGAAAATGTTTTCCTCACTGGGCACTATGTGAGAACACAGATTTTGGAATGGTATATGTATATTTTGTTACATAAATTAAGATACTTTTGAAGGTGAAAGGGGATATTTGTAATTGCACTGGGACAACAGGTCTAATTCCAAACTGTTGGAGGCAGATAGTGATATATGGTGATCCTCAGCAGTATGGACCTACAACTTCCTGAGTGTTGAGAGATAATGTGTTGCGGGTAATGCAGGAGAACTAGCCATCTCTGTATGCAGACTCTGGATGCCAGAGAATGCAAACACTTGGAAAATGTTTAATACACAAAAGTTGTCAACAATTGTGATTTTGTTAATCCAGAATCCTGAGGAAAATATACTGATGGTAAATACTGATTTCACTGTTAGGTCCTTGAAACACATTTTTGACCTTATAATAATTGATTTTGAACTAAAATTTCCTCCCCCATACCTTTTATATAAGAAATTAATAAACAGTAAAAGTCAAATATGTTTAAATAAATCAACCACCCAATTTGCTAAAAAAAATTCTAATTTTAAATTCACTTTCAGTTCTTTGTGTTAGCTTTCCATCATGGAATCTAGCCAGACTAGCACAAGTAGTGATATGTGTTTACTACATGTCCACACTACAAACCTGTAATAATCAAAATAATATACAAAGTTATAATAATAAAAACAGTATGGTACTGTTACAATAATAGGCACACAGACTATTGAAATAGAATTGAAAACTCAGAAATAAACCCACAACTCTATGAGCAGTTAATTAAGACAACGGACCCAAGAATATACAATAAAGTAAATCTTCTTCAATAAGTGGTGTTGGGAATACTGGACAGCCACATACAGAAGACTGAAACTAAACCATTATCTTAACTATACAAATAATCAGCTTAAAATGGATAAGATTCATATATATGACCTGAAACCATGAACAACAGAGAAGAAAACAGGCAAAGCAATTTTTGACATAGCCTTCAGATATCTCTTTGTGAATTTTTCTTCAACAGCAAAATAATATATAAACAAATAAAAATAAAAACTAAAATAAAATAATTGGCTACATCAAACTAAGAAGTTTCTGCACAGTGAAAGTAACTCACTAAGACAACAAGACACCCTACTGAATGAGAAAATATTTGCACACTATCTGATAAGGGACAAAGGACTGATATCAAACATCACTTATTATAAGGGGATTGAAAATCAAAACCATAATGAGATACTACCCCATACCTGTAGAATGGCCTATTTAGAAAAAAGCAGAAACAACAATGCTGGTGAGACTATGGAGAAAAAGGAACATTATAATAATGGTTGGAATGTACACTGGTCTATCCCTGATGGAAAACAGTATGAAGGTTTCTTGAAAGATTAAAAATGGACCTGCCATATGACTCAACACTTCCTAGGTATCTACCCCCAAAATACAACAATAGCAACTTGATGGGAATATGCACTCTAATATTTATTATAGCACTAATTACAATAATTATGAAAACAATCAAACTATCGAAATATAGATGAGTAGATCAGGAAGATATGGTATATAGATGCAAGAGAATACTGCTCTGCGATCAATAAAGATAAACTCTTGCCATTTGTGGCAACATTAATGGTTGGAAGAGACTGTGTTAAGCAAAATAAGTCAGGAGAAAAATAGTATTGAATGGTGTCACTTACACATGGAATATAAAAACAAAGGGCCATATTAAAGCCAAATTGAGAATTTACCTAGAAAGCTGAGCTTACCAGGGAGAGAGGTGAGAAAAAGTTCAGTAGAGAGCACAACAGACTCCAGTGTTTGTTCGTTTTTTAAAGACTTATTTATTTATACATCCAAGAACTTGTGTACAGGGCAGAGGTTCAGGGGGTGAGAGGATTCACCAGAGACAGATGGGGGAACAGAACAGGCAGATTGAATGAAATACACGCTGAGGGGAGCAGTGCATTTCAGCAGGGTACAACAGGAAATGTCTGCTCTACCATGTGGTGTAGCTCCCTGGATGGGGATCACTTGTACTTCAGTGACTGTGAATAGCATGATAATGCTGAGACCTAACTCCTTGTGCCTCTAGGGAGGCCCTAGACTCCAGCGTTTTGATGGTAGGTGTGGTGTGGTGCAAAACCTAAGAAGGGAGATCCTGTGCTTCTCAAACACAAATGATGTAAACCAATGTACCAATGTTAATTTTTTTTTTAAGACATGCTTAAACTAGAAAACAAATATGTTTTGGAGATTTAAGTAGATACAAACAAAAAGGAAGTTTCAAAAATATAGAGAATACAATTAGAAATATAGCATCCATCTAAAAGCAGTTCCAGAAAAGGAGACTAACATGACAGTATAATAAGTCAAAAGGAGGGTGGCTGAGAATTTTACAGACCTGGTATAAAACAGGAAGCCACAAATTCAAGAAGTACAGCTCTTCCAAGAAGGATTAAAAAAAACAAATCTTTTTTTTTTTTTTTTTACTGATACTTTAGAACCCCAAAGACAAAAGGAAGATCATCAAATTAGCCAGAGAGAAAAGACAATTTTCTTCTAAAAAAGAAGTTAAACTGAATGGAGAAATCTAATTAGTAGCACTATAATGCAGATAACAATAGACTATCACCTTCAAGAGCCTGTTACAAAAACAAACAAACCCTAAACTTCAAATTTGACACTGAATCTGTAAATCAAGATTGAGGGCAAATAAAGAGTACTTGGTAAAATTCACCAATGATTCTTGATAATCTTGTTTAATAAACTACGAATAAAGGGGGATTTCTTTTTCCAGATAAATCAAAAACTTGCAGCAAATATTTTAAAATCATGAAACTTGAGAAGAATTCAAATTCACTGATACCAATGCTCTTAGTTTATTCAACTTTTTATTCAAGGTCCTAGGAAGTGAAATGAGATAAGTGAAAGTAACATGCAATGGGTAACAGCGGCAGAGTAGCTTTCTGTTTTGAAAAAAGTTATTTTAATAGTACAATATTCCTAAAAGTAAGTTGCAGATAGATCAAAGCCTTAAATGTAAGGTGTCAGACTACAAATCTCATGTTCTATAGCAACATGTGTGTTTCTAACAATTAGCCTGTCATGCAAAAAACTCTTGGTAAAAAGCAAGACTTAAGGGAGAAAGGGGGTTGGGGGGGTGATATTCAAAAAGTTCATCACTGACAAAAATTAAGTAAAAGGAAAAAAATGTAGTAGCACAGTTTTTCTTAAATAGCCACAATGTGCATAAAAATAGTAAATGTCAGTTTATTTGTAGGACATCAGAATTCAGCTGGTGAGTTGTGTGTTATGAAATAGTGGAAGGAATGTTATCTGAAATTGGAAAAAAAGTAACACATTTGTGAATGGATGTAGTTTATAACATACTTGTAATCTGGTCAGCTGGTAGATATTTGAGGTGCATGCATAAGTGTGTTTTGTGTAATCTTGCACAGCTTGGGTCACTGCATTCACCTAGTGTTTATTGCTAAATAAACTGCACATAGTAAATTGGAAGTTTGTGTTATGCTCATATTTTTTTATTTTATAACAATTATCCTGGAATTTGCATTTTCAAAACAAATGCTCTAGCTAAGCTAACTGTATAAGCAAATACAAGAGTGTGTTTTTTGGCATTGTGGTATGGGAAGGAAAGCTTCTTAAAATAAGCAGAAATAAAAATCACAAAGGTGTAGATAATTCTGTCTATTAAATAGTAATAATAATATAAAAACAAAAATGATATAAAACAAAATAAAAAGATAAGCCACTGGTTTGGAGAAGACAGTGATAATATTTGTATTTATAAAGAACTTCCACAAATCAATAGGAAAAGTTAACAATTTTAAAGAAAAATGAGCAAATGCAGCTTACAAAGCAGGTAAACCAAATGTCTGACAAACATCAAAAGAGCTGCTCTATTCCACTAATAATCAGGAAGTTTAAAACTAAATCAACACTAAGCTACCACCTACATATCATTTGGCAAGTTTGTGGGGTAACAGGAAATTTTATAATTGATGATGAAAACAAGAATTGATATATTCCCTTTGGACAAAAATCTGTCATTTTAATTATGCTGAAGATGCTGAGAGGTTAGGATTCAGTTATTTCACTTTCTGGTGTCCACCCTAGAGAAAGAATATGTAACTCTATCTATCTATCTATCTATCTATCTATCTATCTATCTATCTATCTATCTATCTATCTATCTATCTATCTATCTATCTATCTATCTGTCTGTCTGTCTGTCTGTCTGTCTGTCTGTCTGTCTGTCTGTCTGTCTGTCTGTCTGCCTGCCTGCCTGTCTGTCTGTCATCCATTCCTCTAAAATTAGACAAAAGTGAGGATATTCAAAGCAAAATTCTTTGTAAGCGCAAAAAATAAAGCATGGAATAATTTAACTTCCTTTTTAGGGGACTGTGTAGTTTGTTTTGGGAATTATGGGAAAGTATACATTAATTAAAATTGGGACCTAGAAATGCAAACATCAACATGAATAAATTGCACATAGAAACATAACATTAAGTTCAAAACATGTTATGTTCAGCATGAAAAATAAATTAGAAAATATTGAGACAAATTACTATTCTATGTAACTTTTATGTGCCTTTAATCTTTTTATTCATCTGGCTATAGAATAGCTAGTTTCACTACAATGTCAAGATATAGAACCTTTCTTTCATTTCCTTTCCCTTTCCTCTCCTATACTCTTCTTCCCTCCCTCATCCTTCCCTCCCTCATCCTTCCTTCCTTCCTTCCTTCCTTCCTTCCTTCCTTCCTTCCTTCCTTCCTTCCTTCCTTCCTTCCTTCCTTCCTTCCTTCCTTCCTTCCTTCCTT
>JAGFMF010011756.1:5664783-5688910 GCA_019455555.1 Galemys pyrenaicus | reverse complement strand
CCTCCCTCCCTCCCTCCCTCCCTCCCTCCCTCCCTCCCTCCCTCCCTCCCTCCCTTTCCCTCCCTTCCCCTTCCTTCCTTTCTGGCTTTTTATGCCAGTGACATAGGTTTACAATACTAGGTGAATAGATTCACAACTATTCGTATGTCATCATACAATATCCACACAGAGGCATCTATAATCATCTAACATAGTTCATTGCCCTCTCCACACTCAACCCCTCCCTCAACCCCACTGGTGGTAGCCTCAGTTTGTGCAGTCAGATTTCTAGGGTATGTTTATGTTAGTTTTTAAGCTCCTTTGTTTTGTTTCTCTATGTTCCTCATGTGAGTGAAATCATCTCCTTCGGACTTATTTACTTAGCATAATCACCTTGAGTTCTATCCATGCTTTCTTTTTTTACAGCTGAATAGTATTCCACTGTATGTATATACCACATCTTCTATCTGTAATTTTTATGGAAATGTGTATATATTGGGGCACTTGCAAGGGCATAATGCACACCAGATTCAGAGAAGTAGATAACTTAGTAAAGGACTGTGTCGTGGCATCAGATATCCCTAATAAGTTTTATATACTATTTTTAAAGACAATAATTCCATGCAAATAGGGCAAAATGTTTATTCCCAGTGGTATATGTCATATATATATATTATATTCTGCATTTCTGATACATCTGAAATTTATTCAACAAATATATAGTGTTTTATTTTATGCCAGGCAATTTTTTTAAAATGAAAAACAAATTAATAAAGTTGTGAAGGGAAAGAACATCATAAATCAACATATGCATAGAAACACCTGTTGGAAGTGTGTTTGGCTGACTGGACCACAGCGGTGTTCTCTAGTGTCATAGGGTGAGTATGAGCAAACCTGCTACCCTGCCTTTTTCAGCAAAGATATCTCAACCTGAACCCAAAGCCTCTATCTGGGGAAGGAAACAGAACAGAACAAAGTTGCTTTTTCTACTGAAATCACATGTGCAGGCTTACTTCTTTTAGAATCAGGGCCAGCAGTGTTCTCCTGGTGGAGAGCAGGCCTGCCTCTGGGCCCCCATGACAGCAGACTGCAAGGACAGATGTGTCTGAAATACTTTTACTTTGGGAAACTGGAAAGTTCTGGGATGTGGGAACTTTCCCATGTAGTTTATAGTGAAGCCAGGAATTTAGGGATTTTCTAACATAAAGGCAATTCTGGCTGAAAATGTTTAGAGATGATCCTTCCTTATGGAGGCCGGAAAGAGTCAGAAAGTCTCTGACTGCTGCTTCTCCCTATTGACCTTAACCCTGTCACAGCTGGATGGGAGGATTCTGGGAAATAGCACACCACAGATGAGGAATGCTGTGGTGCCAAGGGGTTAACAGGCACTTTGTGTGAAGTTTTAATATTCCACAAATGAAATGTGCATGTGAAATGGGAAAAAAGAGGAAAAGATTATATTTGTCAGCTGGGCTGCCATATGTTGTTCTGGCCGGAGCACAGCAAAAATGGTGACAATTCTTTTCTGAATGAGAATCTCTGTCGACTTCTAATTTCATGCCTTTCCTTGGACAAGCAGGAGCTTTCTTATGACCAGGCAGACTCTAAGACTTTTATTTTTATGGAGGCAATTTGCATCTACCTCTAAAAGTTAGAATGTGGCATGGCTTGATTTTTAGGAAGTAGAAAAAGGCAGGAAAATAATAAAATTCATCTGCATATTTTCTTTTGTTTTTTCTTTCTTTTTTATTTAAATGAAATTGGCCCTTAGGGTAAAACAGTCCTCTGAAAGAACAAATAGCTAGCAAAATGACAAATGGAGAGGTTATATTGGCAGATCTGCTAGTTCTCACCAGTTATCAGAAAATTTCACAGAACTGATTTTGTTGCACAAAAGGCTTTCCTTACTCATGTTGGGTGGGTTATGATGTCTATGTTAGTAAAAAATATATGTCTTAGTCTTACATATTGTTAAGAAAAAAATACCAAGCAGCCTTGGTGTAAGAATGTTTTTTTTTTTCCTAATTCTATATTCTGTCTTACTCTGCACTGGATAAAATATAAAGCTGTGAAGGGAATTTGAATTTTTTTCTTTAAATATTGTTTTATGGATTCTGTTTACTGATTGTCTAAGTAATATAGTAATATAGAAATTTTAAATATTAGTGAAATTTAGAAAATATCTTTATCTAAAATGTTATAAAATGTTTTAATGTATTTATCCAAACTGTGATTAAATATGTAAATGTAGACATTTTTACATAGTTGACATATTATTAACGATTTTGTTGCCAATGTAATTCCTAATGGTTCCATATAGTCTGGTGAGAGGATGTTCTATTCCTTGTTAATTATTACCTACTATTGGACATTTTTTTTTCTAGTTTTTTTTTCCACTGACACAAGTCACTCTTTTTCTTACATGACTTTTCTTTAAAGAAGACAGCATTATTTTTTAGAGAAGCAAGTGAAGATAACCTTTATTAGTTAAGGTGTAATTTAGACTCTTACAGATATAGTAGAAAATGAGCTGAGATTCTCTGGCTTATCTAACTTATGTTGATTATTTTTCCTTTAAGGTGATATAGGTTGTATCTGAATGTTTGGTTTGGACTCAAATGTCTTGAAGATGAGGAGTTGAAAATAGAATTTTGTTAGGTTTATCATTCATCTACTCACTCAATTGCTGATATGTATCACACAAAGCATAGTTTGGATAAGACATAAATTCTATTTATAGTCCCCTTAGTTGGAGATAACTCTGCCAGGTACTAGCATGTTAGTGAAAAGACCGTTACTAGGGAATTTCAGGTAAAGATAAAAGAGTGAAGACACATTTTTCCTACTCCTAACAAAACTGTTCCCAAAATAAGAGAATAAAAAAGTAACTGACTGAAGACCATAACTGAGTGCTATTGAATTAAAAAGTACTGGACAAACTAGCCAACTAAATAAGTATAAATACATAAACAAATAAATGGATGTCAATTATTTTTCAAGAAAACTTGGGGAGAAAAAGAACACCTGGGCATTATACAACACCTAATCACTGTCTTTTCTAGCTATTCAACTCAACTGGTGAGTTAACAAAGGTCTGAAATTGTAACAGTGTAATCCTCATAGTAAGAGGTGCCAACCCTGGCCTTCCCACCCCACCAGGGAAGGGTGGATCTGAGCAAATGAGGGGAAGCTAAAAAGGGGTTGAGAAAGGAGAGAGAGAAGACCTGGAGGATGCCTGGCCTTCTCCCACTGAGCCCAACTTGACCTATGAAATGATGCAGAAAACATTAAATATATTAAAATATGGGTAGGAAGAATGATAACAGAACAAAGGCAAGGTACAGAAGACACATCAAAGGGAAGTCATTTGTGCCATGTCAGAGTAAAGGGAAAACAGAAATGAGCAGCTAAGAATGAGCAGAGTAAGAAGGCATAGCAAGGCAACTAGGTAATGGTACCAGAGAAGGAAGAAGAAAAAGGGAGCAGACAGTGACCACTGAATGTAGTCTAAAACTAACTACAATAAAATACATTATCCTGTGAGCATTTCACACTTTGGAATAATCTAATTGGGAAATAAGTGGATCAAAAATGAAACAACAGAACAAGAAGGAAGGAAAGCAGAATTAATTAAATAATTTTAGGATCAAACATCATTAATAGTCTCATAAAGCAAATAATAACAACTAACAAGAATTTAGTATGTTGCATATACTGTTTTAAGTGAAATATGGATTATTTCCTTTAATGCCTATAAAAATAATCTGAATAAGTAGTACCTTCATTATCAAATGAGAAAACTGAGAAAGTGTTATTGTAGTTAACTCACATTTGCATGGTTGATCCCAATTATTAGAAGTCAATATTTCCTCTCATCTTTCTTCTTTTTCTCCCATCTTTCCTCCATCCTTCCTTTCTTCTTACATATGATGAGAGAAAACTCATGTAATACCAACAGTAGGTATTTATGGGTGAGTTTTTTGATTTTACTTTATTGGTTGAATTTTTTAAAAGAATATTTTAGATCAACCTGACAAAATACTTGCATGAGTATAAAAATGATAACAGTACAATGAGTAATTATAGAGTATAATGAGTAAACAATATAATTGCAATAAGCTTTTATACTCATTCTATATAAGTATACTTAAAAATATACTTAAATATGTAAAGATGCTTAAAAAATTTACTTGCTTATTTATCTTCCAGTGAAGTAGCTCAGATAAGGTTGGTGGTTGATTGCGTTATGATTCCGTTGTAGCACTTGAAATTTGACAATATCCCAAATGCCAGTCAGAGCATATTTTATTTTTAGACATTCCTCAAATTTGAGCTCAGACTTTTGGTTCCAAATTCCACCCAAATTTCCTTTATTCCTTTCCAATATGTATGTTATAATTTGCATTTTATTTTATTTTTTTAAGATGTATGTTTATTTATTTATACATAGAGGAACTGGGGTGTAGGCCAGAGGTGTGGGGGGTAAGAGGAGTCACCAGAGACAGAGTGGGGAGCAGAAAAGATGGACTTACTGAAATAAATTGCTAACAGGAGCAGCAGGTGAGACAGGAGAGGTCTGCAGTGTCATGGGGGTCAGCTCCCTGGCCAGGGATCAAGCTCATGCAGCAGTGACTGGTGATAACTTGATGGTGCTGAGACTTTGACCCCTGCTTTTGGTGAAATATTTTCCTTCTTAAGTATCATCCCATTATGTATATAATTTTAAAAGTATCCTTAAGGATTTCCCAAAGAACTGACTTTCAGTCAGTGTCTCCTCAGTTTCATTTAGCTCACTGCACATATTTCCTGCCACTTTAATCTGGATTTGTGATGGGACATTATGACATTCCTTAATCACCCACAAATCTTTAGCATACCCTTATAACCTTGATTACTGGCTTACTAACTCTCTCTTCCAATAATCATCTGTTCTGAACTTGGAGAAATAAAGTAGAAGAAATAGAAATGATATGGGAAGTAGGAAGGGGTGATCTAGATGACTCATAAATTGGAAAACTGAGTTAAAGTCTTTTGTGGAAGGACCATTTCACCACCCTCTTCTCTTTGTTTTACATATATGTCAATGTTCCTAAGACATTTATTTATAAAAATATTTTATAATAGTTAAAAAACTTTAATAAACTAAAAATATTTTTGGAATTTTTTATCAGATTTATGTAATTGTATTTGACATCACTTGTAGTCCCCAAGGAGTTCCCACCACCATTTGACCTGTGCGCCATTACCTCAGTCCCTTGTGCTCTTTATGCCCTTATCCCCGTCTTCGCCCTCCCCTCTCTCCGCCTACCCCCGTGATCCCTTTGGTTTATCTTTGACCTTTTGATTTTGTTGAGTTTTTTTGTTTGCTTGTTTGTTTTGGTTGTAGTTGCCCATTTCCTTGAGCTTTCTCTTTTTAAAATTTTTTTGTTGTAGTTCTTTCACATTCCTCCTAAAAGTGAAGCCATCCAATATTTTTCTCTTGCCTTCTGGCTTGTTTCACTGAGTATAATTCTTTCTGGCTCCATCTATGTTTCTATAAATGGCCCTAGCTTATCATTTTGATTGCTGAATAGTATTCCATTGTGTCTATGTACCACATCTCCTTGATCCAGTCCTCTACTTTTGGACATTTGGGTTGTTTTCAGGTCTTACCAATTATAAATAGTGCTGCAATAAACATGGGGTTACAGGCACTCTTTTGGGTCGGTGTTTTTGTGTTCTTTGTGTAGATCCCTAGGAGTGGGATTGCTGGATCATATGGTAGTGCCATCTCTAGTAGACTGAGGAACCTCCATATGGCCTTCCATAGTGGTTGGCTTAGCTTGCATTCCCACCAGCAGTGTATTAGGGCTCCTTTTTCTCCACATTCTTGCCAGCATTTGTTGTTGGTGGTTTTTTTTATATGTGCCATTCTTACTGGTGTAAGGTGATATCTCATTGTGGTTTTAATTTGCATTTCTCTGATTCTGAGGGATGTTGAGTATTTTCTCATATGCCTGTTGGCCATGTGTATTTCCTTTTCAGAGAAGTGTCTTTTAAGTTCTTCCACCCATTTTTTGACTGGGTTTTTTACTTTGTTTTTCTTGAGTCTTATGAGTTCTTTGTATATCTTTGTGATCAGACCCTTGTCCATTGTGTGGAGTGCAAAGATTTTTTTCCCAGTCAGTGGGGTTTCTCTTTGTTTTATTTAGTGTTTTCTTTGCTGTACAGAAGCTTTTTAATTTGATGTAGTCCCATCTGTTTATCTTTTCTCTCATTTTTATTGCTCTGGGGACTGCCACCTCAAAGGTGCTGTTGAGATGTATGTCTTGTAGCATTTTACCTACATTTTCTTCTATATATTTTATAGTTTCAGGTCTTACATTTAGGTCTTTTGTCCATTTTGAGTTGATTTTTGTACATGGTGTGAGATAGTGGTCCAGTTTCATTTTTTTGCATATGATGGACCATAAACTAAAAATATTTAAAATATTATTTTGATATAAAATTATGAATATGTATGTAGAAACTTATTCAATTTCATTGAAGCAAAATATGGATAGGAATGAGCTTGCTCATATCTTTGACTCACCAACACTTGACTGTCTCTGGCTTAGTATGAACTCACTAAACAACCAACCATCTAGTCTTTGTTTTATTATAGAACTGATGGATCCGAGAGACACAGTCTCATTTTATTCTCTTGAAATATTACTGCATAAGAAATAAAATGGCCTATTAAATGTCAGTATCCAGAAGATTTGATAAAGGACAACAATATTATCTTGGTAATACTAGAATTGGGTAATAAGATGGCCATATGGCCCTATTTGCCTGGGAAAACCCCCAGTATATGCCTGTTCACATGGCATGATTATTGACAGCATTACTTTTCTGTTTCCAAGTGTACTTGTTATAAATTAATACAGGAACTCTATTATTCAGACTCTAATAATAATAAAAACTATTTTTAATCTATTTGCAAAAGCTTAGAATTTTTGTATTGTTTTGTGGGAAATGGGGATTAAGTGACCTAAACTTTCTTGAAATGATAAAATTCACTAATTTTTATTTTAGAAATTTTTACAACATGCACATATGTATATCACACTTTTAAAACATTTTCATTGGTCTCCTTAAAACACTGTTCCAAACATGGGTATATACTTATCTTTATTTTTCTTAATATCTTGTAAAGAGTTTTGCTCGTGTAGATGATCTATAAGTATTTGTTCAGAAGAATTGAATAAAATTAAATAAATTGTTAAGTTGTCCCATTGAGGTGATTTGAACTGGTTTGTCATCTGATTTACAAAATGGGAGAAACAGTATGACACTAAAATTTTTATATATTTGGCACACTAATTTTTTGTGCTTGAAAGAATAATATTCTTCCTTGTTCTATTGTGTCTTTAAAAGTTCTAGTTGTATATTGTTGCACTTCCTCCCTCCAATAGTTAAAAAAAATTATTTTCATTGAGGCAAAATATGCAAGAGGACGCTTGATTTCTTTGGGTATATTATATAGTTGTATAGAAATGGTATCCTTTTTTTTTTTTCTGCCTAAGGTTTCAATGAGAAGAATAACAGAAGACTACCAATAGGATATTGGCCATAACTTGGAATTTTCATTAGTCAAAATTTCAATGAATAATTTTTTGGCCCTATAAAAATTTCAAGAGACTCAAATAAGAGCCACATAGAGGATCAACCTTTGAGAATCTGTGTATTTTGTGTTTGAGTGCTGAAACTCTTGGCCAATTGGCAAGGCACTGAGCTCTTCTAACAAGTTATAGGGTGGAAATTATTTCTCTTCTCACCCATCTGCTCTAGGAGCCATAGCTCTTATTTAGAAGTAGCACTACTTACAGTGAGCCGGGGGAAGGCCATCAACAAAAGTGACAAAAAGAATAAAAGACCATCATTGAAATAACACCAAATACAACAATAAAGACAAATCAGTTTTTTTAACATCATACAAAATTTTATTTTATTACCACCTGGAGGTTACTACACTACATTCTGAAAAAAACAAAAAACAAACAAACAAAAAAAACCAGACACTTAATGATATGTGAGAATATTTCTGTGTGATAGAAAAGCAATGGCCCTTCAGTAAGTACTTTAACAGAGGTAAAGGAGTAAGTTGAGCTATGGAGGGAATTCACCACAAATAGAGGTAAATAGTCAAAAAAAAAAAAAGAGAGAAAGAAAGAAAGGAAAGAGAGCATAGAGGGTTGGGGAAAAGGATAACATAATAAAACATTTCTCTAAATTTCTTTCATCAGTTTTGAGCATATAAAGGAATCAGTCACACGTTTTCTTAGCTGGCTATGTTCCTTACAAAGGTGAAGGCCTCTCAACTGGCAGAGACAAATGTCCTTTATAATCCCTTCTGCTACTGCATTTACAGATGATAAAATTCTTTAGTGGTTCAATCTGTTCAATTGGACAAGTAAATACTAAGGCAAGAAATTACAATATATTTATTGCAAAGAGCCTGTTACTCAAAAAGGATGGGCACACCCCACAGTAGGTCAGCTTCTCCTTTTTTTCAGTGGTAGTAAGACCAATATAAAGTAATATTCAGGAATGATGTCATACTGTGTCATATGGAAATACCCACTACTGAAGTATTTTACTTGTTTTATGAAAACAAGTGTATTCAATGGCGTTTTCAGTGATATGACTTTAAGGTATGGGTGTTTTCACTTAAAAGTGATCTTTGACCAATTGTTGATTCCTTCATCTTTTTCCACACAGGATCTGTTGGTTTTTATCTCCAAGAGAAAAGGATTCCTTTGGCCTAGAAAAAGGTAAGAAAAATTAAGACCAGGTAAAATGTCCTGTTTTGGAGTTTCTTTGCATGTATACAGTTTTTATTGCTCAGAATGTTTTCATGTTTGTCTTCTACTCTTGAGACGTTTGATTTTCAAATATCGTTGAATATTTTTTACTAGTTAAGGACATATCTTTTAATTAAGATGTTCTAAAATGTTGTCTACTCTGTGCTTGTATTATTCTTTAAGACCTCCTCTGACGTGTCCCCCTACGCTCTCTCCTGGACTTCAGCTGTACTTTATTTGTCATACTATAGAAGGATCATTAGGAATATGTGTGGAAGATCCAGATGTGGGTGGCCTTTGCTTGGGAAAGTTGAGAAGGTTTCTGAGAGGCATGTGGAAGCCTAATGCAGAATGAAATGTGGTTTGCTAGGTAGAAACGCGTACTTTTAGAATTCAGTGTATATGAGCTTCTCCCCTGATGTGCAGAGTAAAGAACTTCACAAAAAACATCCCCAGCAATTATCCAGTACATGTAAATACTTGATATTTGTTAATGGATAGTTAATTGAATGAGTGCTAAGGTGACATGGGTATGTCCCTTTATCATCCAGTCCCTGCAATGGGCTCACTTGCTTCTTTTTAGGTCTTCCGTATGTGTCAGAAAGCCTCTATAGATCTGGAAGTGCTAAGTGGTTTCAGAGACACTCAATGTCTCTAATTATCTCTCTGCATTATCCAGAGGTTTTCAGTGAGATATTTTATTACCATGGTAGGCAAAACTCCAAGACTTGTGAACAGTGTTACTAGAGATTTCTTTGTATTTGATATATGGTGACTAGTCAAACAACTTGACATTGTTTATTTAATTGTTCATATATTCTAAATGTCATGTTAAAAATAGCATGCACAGCCTTACACTTATGTGATTCTTATATTTGGCTTTTGGTTTGATGAGTTTTACATTAAAAAGAAAGCAGAACAAATTTCTTTGAATTTTCCCCATCATATAAATGACAAGGGGATGATTTTAGTACTTCTCACTGTGACTAGATAGCATGGAATAGCCACATGACCATGCTCATATGCCACTACTGTTTTATAGAACACATTTAAATATGTCATCTTGTGAGCTTTGATCCTAGTAATGCGAGCTCTCTTTAACCAGCGACATAACTAGAAACAGTTAAGATCCAGGCTTTGGGTGAATTTTGCGTTGTCTTTTGCAATGCACCATTCACAGATTTTTTTGAATGCTTGATATAATCATTAAAATAGATTTTTCCCCCTGTTCTTTTGATCTTTTATTGCTGGAAAAATACTCTTATTTTCAGAAACATAAAAACAAGTAGGGAAAGTGAGAAATCTTCCTTAGGTAACCTCAGAACAGAGGAACTTTGTGCATTATGCAGCCGAGGCCATGCCAAAATGCAATTTGGAGGGTGTCCAGCCCTTCATTGGAAAGTAATGGTTTTCACTGAACTGAGTTATGACCAGCTGTTTACAGACAGTCTGTGACATACTGATAGAGCAGAACACCGTATGTTGCTTTCCAAATCAAATGATACAAGAAGTGTGACAGAGTGGAGAAACATCTGTCATTAGCAATTTTCAGCACGCTTCACTAATTCTGGACAAAATACGAGTAATGAACTTACCGCAGGAAACTTCAAATACTACTACTGCTGAAACAAGGATATAAACAGCGAGTCCTCCTAATGGCTTCTAATTTAATTCATTTGCAGTAAGAAACAAACAAAGTGGGTTATTTGTTTTTGATCATAGGTAGTAAATACTAATGCTGATCACAAATGCCTATTTTAATCAAAGAACAGGAATAGCTGAATGCAACTTTCTTCAAGTTCAGACAGAATGCCTTATTCCTTCTTTAATTGCTAAACAGTGTGGGTTTTTGTTTTTGTCTTTGTAAATGGCAGAGTTGAAGAATGTACCCAAATGGATGGAATCTTCCCTGCATGTGTCTGAGTGTGACATCCTGAGCTTGGGGTGGTTAGGGTTCTGACAGATTTGTTGGACCTGTGGTAATATTTACATAATATTAAATGTTTCTAGTCTTTCTACTAAGAAGCTTGTATAGAAGAATGTGTTAGGTATTTCTCAAGCTGCTTTCCCCCTACCACTTCTCATCTTGCTGTTTTTTTTTTTTTTTCTTCCTGGCTGATAATTTTCATTTTGCAGTCCCACAAATTTTCACAGTTCTGTAACGAGCGCATGGTCCTCATACAGCATCCACATGGTTCTCAACTGGTCGACGTCACACTGTTGATGAGATCTCAGAGCCAAACCATGTGAAGGCTGCAATCTGTGAGCATTTTTCTTTTGTATCTATGCAATCAATTGAGCTATTAAGCCGTTAACATTCAAGGCCTACTCAGTTTAGTTTGTTCCTGGTTAGCGCCAAGACGGCAACATTCCTAAATGGATAGAATTGAACTTGACGTGAGAAGAAAAAAATGAAGAAAGCCTGTGACTCTTTATTTGAAGTTTCGACTAATGTTCAGAAAAACAGCAATGTAAAATGCAGACACGAGATCTTGCCCAATCCGTTGGTGTTCTACCGATGGGACCTACTTTGGACTGTGTCCCAGAACAAAAAGACTGAACGCCATTCGAAACTGATGACTGTAAAATGAGTGTAGGAGGTCTTTGAGGAGCTTCCTAATTACAAAATTATTCATGATAAAATGGCACTAATCTCAAATTCCCAGTTTCTTGTAAATTTTAGTGTGGTACCACATAAAAATGGCTTATAGCTTTTTAACACCTTAGAAAAACCACATACAGGCTTGAAAAGTTGTGAGGGAAATAATTTCCAAATATCTTTAAATATTTCACTCTTCTTCTTCTTCTTCTTTTTCTTTTTTTTCTTTAAAAAAAAAAACAGGAGAGGACACAAACTGACTTATCTTTTTTAAAGCGATCTCTAAATTATCTTATGGTTCAGAGGAAATCTTCGAAGATATGTAAATGCTAAATTCTTCTGGTTTTTATAGACATCTGCATTGAAAAACAAAACAAAGCGAAAATATAGATGCCATTGAAACCCATCATTACGTTTGTGATCTAGATAATAAAGTAAGCAGACCCGAGCAATTCGCTAACACTAACGCTATTCTTTACATAAACAGTAAATGTTTAGATTTTCCTGTTCACTGACTAACAGCACACATATCATAAACACTAAGCTGTTATAGTACGTTTCGTGTGTTGATTCACTTTAACAGTTGTTAGTGTGAAGACAGGAAAAGAAAAGTGGGTGTAATGAGACCATGTGCAGTATGCTGTGAAAACAGAGGCCCTTATTTGGCATAATGGGTTGCACCATAAGGGCCATAAAATTGTGCATGTGTTAGTATCATTTTAATTATTACGGGTGCCACATGTTAAGCAGAATAGCGGAACTACTAAAACAGCTTCAAAATCCTTACTGCTGATCGCTGCATTTAATTACAAATAGGAACATTTGGAGATAGGTCACCATAAAACCCTTCTGTTGTCAAATGAGCTCAAATCTGATTTTTGTAATTATGTTTTTATACCACAGATCCTGTTGAATAACTATAGGGAATAAAATTTTAATAAGTGCTGATTAAATGTAGGTACATCTTGCTTCCTAAGAATATTTATGAATGTTCATCACACTTAAATCAAGGTACCATCACTATTTTCCTGTGGACAGTGCTTTGATCATTCAACCTTAATGCAAATAAGCTGAATAAATTTATGTGCCATGAAATATTGTTTTTTTTTTCATTGAAGCATAAACACTCTGGATTTCAATTATTCATTCTGTTTGTGAACACTGTGTACTATACTGTAATTCTCTACAACCAAAGTGTTTTCATTACCCCACTATATGTCAGAATCAGTGGGATCTTGTAATTAACTTTTCTAAGGTAAGGTTTAATCGAGGAAGATGATAACTTATGTCAATCTTTTGTTCCTTACTAGAAAAAATATAGATAGAAATGGTAAGTTTACTTTTTTTAATCTTTCATGTCTTTGGAATCATTTATTTATTTATTTATTTATTTGTCTGTTTATTGGCTACTTGAGCTTTAAAAATTATGAACACATTGTGTTTATTAAGAGAAATGACACTTAAGGGTGCTTCATATATGACATTTCCTTTCTTGTGAGAAATAGTTTGAAACTTGCATACTGGTTAAATATCTTAGCTCTTTTGAACATATAATTATTGCTATGATTTCAACAGAGATGAAAATGTAAGATGGACTGAAGGAGGAATTACTAACGGGTAATGGCATATGAAAGTCATGAGTTATTACAGGAAAATAGGCTAGATGTAGAGCTGGCATATTTTTAAATTGGTATGTGTTAATGTGGGTATGCGATCTCACAGATATGAAAGCAGGTACATTTATAAGCTATCCATCTGGTTACACTAATCTGTGGTCTTCAAAAGTCCAGAAGGCATAAAATACTTTTTACTCTGTAAAACAGAGAGGTCTGATCTTCCCAATCAATAGTATTTCTTTAGACTATTCACATACTTCTGTATATTCTGCATCCTTCTGAAGACCGCATCACTGAAGTTACCCATCGAATCAGAGAATGGAATATCCCTTTCTAGCAAAGATATTTTTCAAGAGCATGAGTGTTCCATTTGTAAAACTCCCCAAATCATCTATTGTTATTAAGCACTTAATCCACACTTTAGACAGCTGTTTTAGTCTCCAAGTAGCTTTTCAATGTCACCATTCAAAGAATAGTGCTCCAATCTATAGGTCCATGAATCCATAGTCACTGCTTCAGAAAATGGAAAGGCAGCATCAGTGCGGGCTTGGAAGACACTGACATCGTTCAGAGACAGATGCCATCCCTGTCAGCAGCTGTCTATGACTCCCTGAATACATCGTTCTGATCCAATACCCACAAAGCTGTGAGGCTGCAACACAGAGGAACAAATAATGCTTACTTTTGAAGTAAAAACAGAATATTTATGAAAGGTCCTAAGGATTCTGGGTGACCCTTACTATAGATTTGCTCTGTTCCATTGCTGTAAGTTTATTAATGATCATAGTCTCATAATAATTATCATCTTTAAGGGATTAGGGAAAGGGATGCAGCCATTACCAAAGCAGAGGTGGCAAACTTCTGCCTCTGTCATTTGAAAACATTATTCAGTACTCAGTGGTGTCAACTTATTTATTCCTCTCAGTTCTGAAAAGTAAACTAGATGTCTCCAAAATCAGGTTGCTCTCCAGCACTGTTTTCAGTTCTGGTAATGATACACCATAGGAGGTGTTTAGTGTTTGCTGGAATTATGTTCTTGACAAGTAGATGAATTATTAATTGTGGAAAATCTGAGAATCATTTTAATCATTCATGGGAATGGATAAGGAGAAAAACCCTACAGATACAAGAAACATTTACTCAGGATAATGTTAAGCACAATAATTCCACTAACTTATGCCTGTGTAATATAGGAGCAGGTTTTAAAATAGTCAGTGGGAATAAAGGAGGGGCAAGCAGAAAAGAATGATGAGCCGGGGAGAAAAAATGACTTTCTCATTTTCCAAATTATTGGTGTTTTTCTAATATTCAGTTTTAATCAAAGATGGGTCACAAATTTTGTCTTACATAATTTTGTAAAGCATTAGAGGCATTTTTAGCAAATAGATAATTATTGAGCAACTCCTCTTACTGGGCACTGTGTGGGACGGTGAGGCACCTATGGAGCAGTTCAGGCTGGAGTCCTGCACTCCGTGAGACCCTGTGGGGCTGCTGGGCATATACAGAGCCACTGCCAGATCGCGCTCAGTTAGTATTTACAAGGAGTTTGCTTGTAAAGGAAGGGTCTGGATTAATTTCTTACCTCTTCCCAGTTCTAAATTACTTTCTTCCCTTTGAAATCTGGAATGTGTATGGCTCTGGAGAGAGAGATGATTAGCTCTTCAGATATTTAGCTTGTTTTCAGGTAGCTGAGGAGAAAGGACATAGACCAGAAAAATTACTAATCCAAGAAAAGATCTGTTAAGTGAAAAGGATGTGGCTATGGTTATTAATTTTACAATGCAGTGTGCTTATTTTCTGCTCTGACACATAAGTTTTATCACAAACATTAATTATAGAACAACAATTTAGAAACCAAAACCAGCTAATATCACCTTCTTTTACAGCCTGATCAACTCTGAGTCCCCCAAAACTTTTTCATTAGAAATCCTTCTTTATATATTCTTTAAGAAAAATTGATGATCCACTTCTATCACTGAAGGGCTAATAGCAAATATTGATAATTTTAAGAGGATTTGTTTCATAATCACTTTCTTCATGTCTCTGAGGTCA
Organism: Galemys pyrenaicus; assembly: GCA_019455555.1. Lineage (NCBI taxonomy): Eukaryota > Metazoa > Chordata > Mammalia > Eulipotyphla > Talpidae > Galemys > Galemys pyrenaicus. Next base: position 5,673,839 of record JAGFMF010011756.1, on the reverse strand, counting down.
ATAGATCCAAGTGCTAGGAGAGGATCTATTTAGTAGAATTCCTTAGTTCCCAAAATTTTCTGTCTTCTGCCATTTCTTATGGGAAATTTGTGTTTTTTAGAGGGTATAAATATTGATGAGCTTTGCTAGAGCTTGTTAGCCCCATGCTGGGGAAAGTACCAGGTAAACTGAGTCTTCATTTCTGGCTCACTTTCCATCTAGGTATTCAGAATTCATTTGGCTATCTCTCATAGATTAAAAAAAAATGACATACAGTGTTTTTGTAAGAATTTTAAATTCTATAAATTAGACTATGAAAAATTCATTCACTCTCAAAGTTCTTACTGTCATTTTTTTTAAAATGGGAAATTAGTTTACCTTATCTTACATAACTTTCTTAAACTCAAAAGTGATGGTAGTTGAAGTCTCATTTTCCTATGTCTAGTCAGGTACTGAAAAGTTCTTTCAAGGATTTTCACAACCTAAGATGAAAAAAAGTCTGCTACTCTTTTTAAGAAATTTGAAAGAGTTTCTAAACATAAATGAATTTCTTGTAGTGGTTGTGCCACTAAAACAAATATGAAGCATATTTTGTTCATTGGTTAAACACAAATTTCCCAGTTTTCATAGGTCCCCAAATGTTATTTCATTCATTAGAATTTCTGATGTTTGACAAATTAGAATTTGTTAATGTTTGACAATAATTATTTAAAATTTGATAGAAAATTAAAGCAAATATATAGTCAATATTCATATTACCTGTGTAACCTGTGCATATGTATAAAATATATTTATTTATCCTTAATAGAAATATTTCTCATACTTTATATGCCTATATAAATGTATATATTATATTTTAATGAACACATTTGTACAATTCTTTTAATTTCAAGTCCAAACTATGATTTGTATTAAAAACATTTCATAAATTCAGGGCTTAAAGATGTTTACTGGGAACTTTTACTACACAAACTAAAATTACTCAGAACAATTCACCTATGTTCTTTATATTTTTCTCTATTAACCTTATGTAAGAGGGCAGGCAAATCAAAAGGAAACAAGCTGATATTGGAAATTTTAAAAACAACTACTAGAAGATGCCCTGGATTTGTACCCATTCAGGACTCCTAAAATCACATTTCAAATTGGAAACTCATTAAACTCCTCTTGCATTCTCCCTTTTTTGAACCCCCATGGCCAGCTTTCAAAACCTGTACATTATTCTATTTTCCTCTTATGGCTCTGGCTTACAGGTAATGTGAACTAGTCTACTTTTCTCTTCTGGCAGATGGATGGTCATTAATCTATCCTCTCTCCCAGTTCATGTCTTCTCATCTTTGCATGCCTAGTGCTAGCATGGTGCATAGTTCATGGCTATCATTCAATAACTTCTGTTGGGTTGAACAGAATTCAGAATTTCAGCTAGCTGGACATTAAAGAAATAAGCTTGAAGAGTGAACCGGTTTTCACATAATTCATCTTTCTTGTTAACCAAAAATTAATGAGAAATTTGCTGTATTTTAGTCCTTGTTGAGAAATGTCACTGCTGAATTAGGGAGAGTGTAAGTAATGTGTCACCTCTTCTACTGAGCATGAGTGAGTTTCCTCTAGGCCCAGATTCACCTTAGACTCACTTTTGATTCTGCAGTGTGCAACACAGTCTGGCATGTTTCAGGTATTCAACAATTATTTGTGAAATGAAAGCTGTTTTTTAAATTTATGATTATAATAAATATGTACTGAATGCCTCATTTTGCTGGATTTTCAAAAAACAGGATTGGTAAAATTATTTCTTTATAATTTTAAAAAAGAATTCAGTTGGAAATCAGATAGTTGAAATCATACTCACGTTGAATCTAAATTGTCTCAGCAATATAATAACTGTGGCTTATAGTAAAGATAAAGTTTAAGATTTTTCACTGAAAATATTTGCTTGTAAGAGATGTGAATGGAAAGCATCGTGAGGACAGGAACCTCAGATACTTCAAACAAAAAGAATGTCAAAGAGGATTAGAAATTTAAATACACTTTAAAGACACAGAGTAGAGTTCTTAAATAAACATCAACTAGGTCTCATCAACTATGAATATACTTGCAGTATGTTGACTTTTTTTTTAATTCTTAAAAATTACTGAACTAGAAAGATGTCAGGCTCCAATTTAATTTTGCACTCCTTCACGTTTCCTCGAACCTTCATATTGTTTGACAGTATGTTGCACGACTGTTGCCTGTAAGTGTGAAAAGTCAAGATGAGAGTTCACAGCAGGTTGATGGCCTAGAGATGAGAAGTCTGTCTGAGGACATTTCAAAGTTGTAAAGGTATTATTCTCACATGGAGTTATTTCTCAGTGGGTGTGAACAACAGCTACTCATCAAGCTGGTGTAGTGTGAAATAGAGTTTCCTGAAAAATGATGTGCAGACATATGCAGAAAGCCACATGCTTAGTACATGCACAGACTGCGTGCCTAACTTCAAAGTGTCGGAATATTTGCCATGAGATGAGCTAGAAATGCAAACGACCCCATCATAAATAGCTGAGGAGAGGCACAGCTTGGAATCACCACCAATCCACTGGGTTCCAGGCACACACAAGTTGAAGAACAAAAAATGAAGAGTACAGCTGCATTGGAGTGAGGGATCTGGTTTTATGTAAGACATCAGAAGTCTATCTCTATAATACTTGAAGACCTAGCAATGCTATGAAAATAATTTTGTTTATCCTGTGGTGTATTGTGTTACTTTTTTGGGTCACAATTGGGTTTTATTAATCTCTACTGCTGATTAAAGGGGTTCGTGTGCAGAAATACTCTCCTGCCTGCCGTGCTGTCTGCTGAAGAAGTGCCTGCTCAAGTTCATACAGTGCTCCCCAAACCCCACGTATTGTTTATGTATTAGATCTGTTTTGGGCTTTTTCTCCAAACTGCTCAGGGACTCATACAGACCTGTACATGGATATTATCCTCAGCTGCAGGGTCCTCATGACTTCTGACAACTGCACAATAAGGAGGGAGGCAGTTAGGGAAGTGAATCGCATGATTGTAAGACATAAATAAAACAAATAAACCTGGAATCAAATGGTGGGGGAAAAAACATCCAAGTGTTTATGTGTGTATTTCACTCCACATGTTCAAAAGAGGATTTGAGGTGACTTACCAAAAGAACAGAAAGAGGTCAAAGTCTTATGAAAATATAAACAACAAAATAATTTTGAAAAAGATGTAGACTCAAATATGCTAACTATGAGGGTTAATGAGAATAAGAATGAGTCATTTCATTACACAGATGGAGGTTTACTTATGTGGTTTGGTTGGCAGGTGTGCTGACTCCGTGGTGTTAATCTTCAGGTTCGTTGTGTAGGAGGCCCTAGTGAATTCTTTCCTTCAGTTAGAAAAGACTCAGATAAAGAGATGCAACTTGCTATGAATCTGAAAGCTGGACAGGTTTGGGGGTCATTCTGGCAGTTTTGCTCATATTCCAGAATTGGTGCTTGCTATTTTTGAGTTTCGGTAGTCACGTAACAAGAGGTAGGATGACCAAAAAATACCTACTGGGGCACATTACTTTTCATTCTCATTGGCATTAGTTTATTTTTAAAATAGCTTTTGAATTATTGAAGCAACACATGTTCCTTGCATAATTCCAAACAAAAGGAGAAAGATGAAAATAAAGATCTTCTGTAAATCAATTACTCAGCAACAACCCTGTTATCTTGGGGGCGCATCCCTTGTGTTTTACTCTACTCATGCATACACTTTCCTATTTAATGAAAGCCTGGGGCTCCACCTCGATGCTTTGCTTTCTAATATACCCTTTGTCAATATATTAGAAAATCATACTTTCTTGACTGCATTATTTAAGACTTTAAGCTCTTTTGCCACCGTCGCTGCTTGCTGGTAGCACCTGATCTGAGCCATCACAAGCCCTCCCCTGACACAGACTCCAACAGCTCCTCCCACAATCCTGCCTTTGACTCAACATAACATCAGAGTGATTCCTTAAAGATCTGTCAAATCCCTTTTACTCCTCTATTCAGAAATCTCCAATGGATTTTTATATTACATTAATGTCCAAATTCTGCATTGTCATAACCCACATGGCCCTAGCTATTTGGTCTGCCCTATCTATCCCCAGATGCCATTCCATTGTATTTTAATTATTGGTTATATAGCATTCCAGTTAACAATTGTGCCATACTTTAGCTAACCAACAGCTTATTGATTAACACTGCCACTTCTAATCTTTTCCTACTATAAACAAGCCTGAAGTAAACATATTGATATGCACATGATTATACAATGAAGCAATTCTGCCTTCATAAGAAACTTGTTGCCAAACTTCCTCTGCAGAAACATTTGACCAATTACACTGCCCCAATCTGCTTCTCTCAGTAGTGGATTCTGGTTACCACTCAGTTTCTATGGTCACCAAGGCAGGTTAGGTGAACCCTGGAATTTTGCATCTGAATTCCTATTTTGATGGTGGTGAGATTTTGAACTACTGTTGGCATCGTATTCAGTGCCAGTCTTCTTGCTTTGCCTTGTCAAATTGGACAGGGAGACGGCTGTCTTGCAAAAGTGGAATTGTCACTAATTGGCCACAGAGGAAAGATTCAAAATCTTGCCAAAAGTCGCCTGCCTTCTGAGGGAATAAAATCCTCCATATAACTTTCCTTCTCATTAAAAAGAAACAAGCCCAATATGAACAGCACTTTGTGAACTAGAAAGCACTGTGTAAATAAATGTAAGTCATTGTTATCCTCGTGGAGCTGCTGCTGCTGTGTTCACTCTATGAGTCGCTGGTGGGATTCCCTGAAAATATGGATAAAGAAGCCTATCTGTCCAGCCTTCCTTTTTTCTTTTTAACTTAACCAATTTGTTGTGTCCTGTTAAGAAATGTCAAAGAAGCAGCAACTGTAAATAACTTTTGACTTCACTGTAACTTTTTCATTTAGATTAAAGCAGAGTGCTTCAGGTGCAGTCTACATACACAATGAATGCTCCATAAAATGTTTTGTCACTTGTAATGTTTTGAATTCAAGTTGGTTTTCTTTATCATGACAAAATGAATTTAGCCATAGTTAAACTTCACTTAATACCAAGGATGACAACTACTTATTTTTGTTCACTGAGTAGACACTGTGGAAGTTAATGTTCCATAAGAAGTAGAATGAGTCAGGGGTAAATGTCTCAGCAGTATCAGCTATCACTAGCCACTGAGACATGAGTTCAATCCCTGGCCAGGGAGCTGACCCACATGATGCAGCAGACCTCTCCTGTCTCATCTGCTGCTCCCCTCAGCAATGCATTTCAGTAGATCTGCCTGCTCCCCACTCTTTCTCTGGTGAATCCTCTCACCCCTCCTCACCTGTGGTTTACAAGCCAGTTCCTATATGCATAAATAAATAAAAAATAAATCTTAAAAAATAGAGTTAAATATTAATTCTTATTCAAAAGTAGCATTGCATAGTATTTTATTAAAACATTTATGTAACAAAAAAATCAAGACAGACAGATGATACTCCTCTGAACATTTCTGAGAACTGGATTTTAACAAATTTATTTCTACTTAAATTTAAAAGAATGCAAATATGTTTACAAGTCTAGAAATATGTATGTTGGAGTTTAAAATGTGATTGAATAAATTTTCAGGAGTTAAGCCATTTATTTTTAGAATTTAAAGTAGGTTTAATTTTAGATTTTCCTAAAATGAACAAAAAAAGACAAATGTTGCCTTCCATAAGATGTCAGAGTTGAGGGAAGGAGTAATTTTTGAATTATTCATGGAGACAAAATAATTTCTATTAATTTTATGCATATGCTTTTGTCTTATTTTAAAAGAATTTTTGTGGCAACTCTGTTACCTTGATTATGTCTTTACCATATCTGGCAGGGCATCAAGCTTATACATTTCATTCTTTTAAACTTTCTAATAATCAAAACTGGAAAAGGAAGGAAAGCAAAATATTAGTGAAAAATATTGGAAGACTAAATCATGACATTTATTTCAGATTAATACACAGTTTTAATATAATATTTGTGGTTGAAGTAACATTCAAGATCGTTAAAGAACCCTCTTCCCATTGCTTCATTGCTGTTTTTCCATGCAACCATAAATAATCTGTTTGGAGAATTTAAAAAGTTAGTTTAAAGATTTAATTTGGAAATTTAGATTCAAATGAAAGAAAACTTTAGTTTTATTTCATGAAGCTTCTTAGAGATCAGAAGAAATATAGTTTCCTGGTTTTCTGCCAAATGAGTTCATATCTGTTAAAACTCAACTACATCTCCTGACTTGGATCAGGGAAACTGAAAGTTGATGGAGAGAATCACACCTTGAGGGTAGCCAAATTCATTTCAGCTTAATGATCATGGACATTAAGTCAGCACCCAGAAATGTCAGACATTATTTTTCCCAGTAACTACAAAACAATGGCTTACCTTTTCCAAAGACAATGTTCAACAGTCTCTTTCTTCAATGCCAGATGTTTGATCTCTTTTCTTGAAGCACATTCTTATCCAGACTTAGGACACTACACATCCCTGGTGTTTTTTTTTTGTTTTTTTGTTTTTTTGTTTTTTTCCTACTGAACTCCTTCTCCACTTTCTTCACATCTTGTGCTGTTGCTTTCTCAAAGGTCTATATATTGACAATCTTTGGAATGTTTTCCTTTTTCCTCAGTTCTTTTATTTTCTCTAAATTTGCTCTTTTTCTGAGCAAGTTAATTGAATTCCATGACTTTTTCTATTGACATTTTGTTGGTTTTCAAGGGAGACTACAGGCTCAAGAGGAGATTCTCAGCCTCTGTTCTCCCATGAACTCTAGACTGATCTATTCCACTGTCCACTTCACATCTCCATTCAAATCTTTTATTATACCTCAATAAGGTTGAAAAATCTACACTAAAATCTACTACTTTGCCCAATTTTCCCCACCTCAATTTTGTCTACCTTCTTAGTTTCAACACTCAGTAATCATTCTTGATTAATTTCTTTCCTTCACTCTTGAAATCCAATATATTGGTGATTCATTTTGGTCCTACCTCCAACATATATCCTGAATTTCATACACTTATTGTTACGACACTACCCAGGCCATTATATTGCTCACTCATGCTGTAGAAATACATTCCTAAATGACTTTTCAGCTTCTACTCCCCTCCAATAAAACCCCTCATCCATACAGCAACCAGATTGATCTTTTTAAAGTTTAAAACAAATTATAGCAACTGCTTAAAATACTCTAATGTTTTCCTGTTACAGAAGAATAAAACTTAAACTCCTATAAGACCCCAGTGATCTGCCACTTGCTCTTGTCTCTGGTCTTATCTCTTCCCTCTCCCCTTTGTTTAGTCAGTGTCAGTCATCATAGTCCTCTTCATCCTCTTTGAAAATGCCCAAGTGTCTTTAGTGCCTTTGAGACTTCTACTTGGAATGTAGATACAAAGGCTGCTTCTATTCTCACTTCTGCTTCTCACTTGAAATTCCCCTTTCTCAGTGAGGTGTTTCCTTCTTACCTTGGATAAAGGACTCTCTCCTAGTCATTACAACATCATGGTAATTTATTCTCATCATGGTGCTTTCCAATAGAATCTGAAATTAGTTCTTTTTTTAAAAAGAGTTACTTATTTACCCATACAAGAACTAGAGTACAGGCCAGAGATGCAGGGGGGTGAGAGGATTCACCAGAGACAGAACAGGCAGATTGACTGAAATACACTGCTGAGGGGGGCAGTGGGCAAGACAGGAGAGGTCTGTTGAGCCATGTGGCCAGCTCCCTGGCTGTGCTGCAGAGGCTGCGGATAGCTTCATAGTGCTGCCACTTAACCCCTTGTGCCACCAGGGGGGCCCCCGAAATTACTTTTTGTTCGAATGTTTATTGTCTGTTTTCCCTCACTCACTCTTCTACTAGGATGTAGGGTGGAGAGAGCAAAATTTGATTCCTGATTACCATTATATTCTCAAAGTCTAAAAGAGGGTCAAGAATAGTACATCAAACTATAACTGTGACTAACTATTCCAAACTTAATTTTACAGATGAGAAAACTGAGCTAATAGAGGTAAAGTAATTTGTCTAACATAATAGTAAGTTAGTAAATTGAGGTGTAACTTAAAGAAATAGATTATTGAATTCAAATAGAATTCTAAAGGAATGGAGATAGATGAAAAGTTCCAGATGAGGAGGTATTGCTGAACCTAGGTAGGATAGAAAATGTGTGATAATGAGGAAGAGAGGCTATTTCATCTGCCTTAGGTTGTATAAAGTGTTATGTAGCTTATACTATATAAACCCAGATGTAGGAAGGTATATGGATCTTAGAAAAATGTCAAATATTCTTGTGACTTTTATATAAAAGGGACATAGTCAAAACTATATTGTAGACAAATTTTGCACTTGAGTAAGAACTTTTTCAGATACCAGAGAAGAAAAAAGTTGATGAATTTTTTTATGTATAATGACCAGAAGTTTTAGACCCTTTCTTGAAAACATTGATCACCTTATAGATATAAAGGCTCCTTGTTAATTGGGCTCCTTATTATCTAGATAGGACAGAGAAGGATTCTATCCACCTCAAGATGGTGCTTTTTCAGTGTGGATATACTTCCATCATTTTGGAATCTCTCTATATAGGAAAAAAAAAGTTACATCACCTTCACTTGAGTGTTGCATTTCAAGGGAGGGGCTGTCAACAAGTAGACAACAGGCGAATCCAGTTGGATATATACCCTGAGCAATTTTTGTTTGAGTCAGCCCACACCATGTCCAGGTTGAACATTTTCACATCCTTGATCTATCTTTAAGCACTTGTGTGGAATTATCTTCTAGTTTATTTCTTACTTTCTGCTTAATTTAGTGCCCATCTGCCTAGTCATGTAACAGGGTGGTCCCCAGGAAAAGGGGAAGTTCCAGGATCCTGGTCCCACCCTAAGTAGGGTGGAGCAGAGCAGGACTAAGAAGATACTGGAAAGAGAAGCTAGAAAAGGACAGAAGGAAGGGAGGAAGAAGGAAGCAGGATGGAGAGCAGCAAGGAGACCTGGAGGAGGCACGTGGAGCAGAGGGACATGTGAAGAAACTGTGC